>JACEIK010006931.1:35545-46579 GCA_018107945.1 Datura stramonium
ATATATCTTTGAGTGTGTAGAGGACTTCATTTGCTGTGAAGGTACAAGGGTTGCATCGCATTCTGCCAACATTTGGTGTAAACAACATTAGTGATAGCTCGGTTGTCTGTTAATTATTGAATTCCATCTCTAGATCCCTTTATGTCATGATTTGTAGTTGCGTGTATGCATAGCTAGCTTGGTTTTGAATAGAAACGGGTTCAGTACTTGATAAGTGCTTATGTGTGCAAGTTGTGAAGTTGTTGGTTGTAGGTTTTCTATTGTACTTTCTAGTTAAGCTCCGTGTTATAGTAGTGTTTTGTTTGCCTGAGGACATGAAAAAATTTTAAGTTGAGGGTGTTGATGTGTTGTGGGTTTACAGCAGTTTCAACGCTTAATACTTAAAAAAGATGCTTTTTCTTAGGTATATTTATACATATATGAGGTGTTTTTACCTTATTTTTAGGGAAATCAGGTTTTGGAGTTGAATTCTGGAAAAGAAGAGGAAAAAGTGTAGAAAATGGTCCAAGTGCAGATCTCAGTACGAGTTGTACCTTTGGTGGTACAATCCATACCTGATAATCGTGATAAAATAAAGAGAAGTTGCATAAATGGTGAGGCCAAGTATGAATCTTGGTATGAGCCATACCAAGGAGCCGTGGAAAAGTTCAAAAGTTATGCACTTGCCTGATTTCTTGGTACGATTGGAAGACAGGGGTCATGATGACATCATACGACTCATACCAAGGAGCCGTGGTGAATTCCATAGAACATGTCATGTTAATAGATCCTATGGTATGAGTAAAGACCGCGAGTCATAACATCAAGGTACGAGCCATACCAATGACTCATGGAAAACATCATAGGATGCCTGACTTCGAAAGATCAGACCACGATAGGCAAAATACGACTCGTAACATCATTGTATGAGTCGTACCAACTCCTAGGACTTAACCGATTTCAAGACTGCGGTGCATAATAGGGATGGAAGCCACAACTCATAGCTTCACGCTCCAACTTGTAGGTCATGTCGGCGGAGGTTCCCTGTTAATTTAGAAAAGGTTTTCAATTATTTGTATAAATACTTTTTAGATTATTTTCTTTGAAGAGACCGATACATTACTTTGTAATTGTGATTTTTGGTTTTCCTAACATTACTTGGAGATCAACTACACGAATTACTTTGAGATTTTCTTCATTATTCTTGAATTGATCATACTTTGGTTGTACAATAATCAATTGGGATTTTCTTCAATCATTATTGTAAGTTGTTAATTATGTTTTCTTTCATGAAATCTAATTCTTTTCTTGCAATCATGAATAGAAAAAACTTTCACAACTAGGATTGTGGGAACCATGGTGGAATATCATTAACTAGCGTTAACATAAGGTGATTCTAAACCAATACGCATGCTTGTATTGTTCATCCCTTCATCATAAATGTTTCTTAACGGTGCGCAACGTTAGAGTAACACCCCGAAAGTTACTAAGATCAGACTCCAGACTTAAAGAAAGAATTTAGAAGGAAAATGGAAATTTTGCCTCAGAACAAGTCATGCTACGACTCGTTAGATGACCCAATGGGTCGTGGTCAGAACCGTGAGGAGCAGTCAAGAGGTGGAGCGAGGTCCAGTGACCACGAACAACCTGACGAGTCGTCGTTTCAAGTAACGACTCGTGAGGGCAGTCGTGGGAAGGAGCAGCAGGAATTGTGAGCTTTAGTGGCAACGGGAGGAATCACGAGTCGTTAAGATTGAAAACGACACGTGAAGTCAGTCCTCGGCAGATCTGAGAAGAATTTTGAGAAATCATCCAGTGCACTCCATGTCTGGGCACCACGAGTCATTGCCGACCCCACGACTTGTGGAGTGCCTAGTGGGGACTGGTACGGTGGACTTTTCCTGTGAATTTTCAAGGGTATTTTGTAAAATCCTATGTTTCTAACTCCTAAAGTACGAAATTTTGAGAATTATATGGGATGTTTTTAAGGGGTTCTTCTAGCCTAATCCCTTATTCCTTCAAAATACACTCTTAAACTCTTCGTCCTCCCCTCTCTCAAGACTCAAGGATTCAAGTAGGGTTCTTCAAAGGCTTCAAGGGCTGAGTTCAAGTGGGCATTTCTCCTATTTAGGTATGTGAGTTTTTCAACAAGGACATCCTTCCATCCTTGTGCCCCAAACATTTATTTAAAAACCCAAATCTCTTGTTCTAGAAAAGCATGGTTTAGGGTTTCGATTTATGGATGATTTCTTCTACGCCTTCTATGAATTTTAAAAACCCATTATGATTAACAATCATGTATGCTTATGGGATTACTTTTAATATCTCAAATTATGTACTTGATATGAGAAATGCATGATACCATGAAATAGCCTAGAACTTCGAATGGGATTTCTTAATTATTCACCTGCTCTTATCATGAATTTGTATCCATGTCTAAAGTATATGAAGATCGTATGAATTCTCTTAAACCTAGAATACATGATTTAATAGATATGTTGAGATTCAATTAGAACTTATGGGATTTGATCAATGTGAAGCATGTGTATGTTTTCACTATGATTTCAACGTAAATATGTTGGAATGAGTTGAATCTATGGAGCTTTCATGAATCTAGAATATATGCTATATAAGGTGAATTCAAAATTTAAATATTGTGGACATGTTTAAAGTATGATCTGATCCTATCAATGCTTAATGAAAGTAGAATGTATGATTTAAATGATGATTCGGGACTGTGATGATATGAATTATGATGATAAAGCATGAGAATGATCCTTCAGACCTTGGGCTTGTTTTTAGTAGAAAGTAGCCTTAAGCAATTCTAAATGATTAAGTATGATATTTTGTATGATGTATGCAGTTGAATGCTCATGTCTCTGATTAGCTGAAATGACTTAGACTAAACGAATGACGCTAGACCAGTGACCTCCATGTGCTAGTTCAGTCTGGGACTCTCCATAGCCGAGAATGTTTCCCTTAGTCATTCAGGGACTCTCCATAGTTGAGAATGTTTCCCTTAGTTCAGTGAAGGACTCTGTATATCCGAGAATATTTCCCTTAGTCAATCAAAGACTCTCCATAGCCGAGAATGTTTTCCTTAGTCAGTCATGGACTCTCCATAGCCGAGAATGCTTCCCTTAGTCAGTCAGGGACTCTCCATTACCGAGAACGTTTCCCTTAGTCAGTCAGGGACTCTCCATAGTCGATAATGTTTTCCTTAGTCAGCCAGGGACTCTCCATAGCATAGAATGTCTCCCTTAGTCTACAATATTAGTTCAACTCGGCTCCATATAATTTTAGAGTTCAGTTAAAATCAGTTCAGCCGGATTCAAACTCAATTATTAGTAGATAGTCAGTACAATGTATGATATCAGTTACAGCTTCAGTTCTTTGTATATGTACAACACATAACCCTTTTGCATTAGTTGATTATACTTCAGTAAATGTTTTCAAATAAAATCATGTTAATATATATATGTATCTTAGATAGGGTTGTTGTATCTCCGTTCAGTTATATGTACAGTAATGTGTTCAGTTTACTTTCTTGTATACTTGCATGTTTTAGTTTATTTATACCTCCCACATACTCAGTACATTCCAAGTACTGACCAGATACTTTATGTGCTATATCATTTCATGATATAGATTCAGGTTTCCACACTCAGCCATATGGTTAGATACGCTCCACTCCCACCTCAGTTGCTTATAGTGAGTCCTTATCTCCCGAGGATGTGATCTATGTTTCTATTTCATTATGTTTCAGTTTTCAGTCTTTAGGAGTTAGTTGGGGGCTTGTCCCAACAACTCATTAAGTGTAGTAGAGGCTTTCAGACTTGTGTAAATAAATTCCATCAATGTATTAGAATTTTATTAGATTACATTTTATGTATTAGTTAGCCTCCTCTTAGTTATGATTCCGTTAGTTATTGTTTATCTAATGCTATTCTATGATCAAGCCATGGGTCAACTTGGAGCCTCTTGGGGTTCCTTGTCCCATCTCTTGATCTGAGCTTATGTTCGAGTCGTGAAAAACTTGGTATTGGAGTATAGGTTTAGAGTGTCCTAGGATATTTGAAAGTCGCGTTAAGTAGAGTCTTCTTCATGGGGTGAAGCGCGCCACACTTATGACGACGAGGCTACGAGACATTTTAGAAATGTTCCCTTTTCTTCATTATTCTTATTGTGCATAGAGTATGAAACTCTAGCAGTTCCTTTCCTAACTCGTGTTTTATGCACTCGCAGATAATGCCTCCCGGATGAGCGAATGGAAGAAGAAATAGTAATGGCGCCAGCAAGCCCCACCAGCCCAAGCAAACCTGATGGATGAACATGTCACTCATGCTGACTTTAGGTCAACCCTTCATATGTTGGCGCAGGACATGACCGCCCAGATTAACCAGCAGGCAATAGTTCATGTTCCCTAGAATGGGAACGTAGTGGTGGATAAGGTAAGAGACTTCCTCAGAATGAATCCATCTGAATTCTTAGGGTCAAAGGTGGACGAGGACCCGTATGATTTCTTGAATGAAATCCAGAAGATCACCCACATCATGGGGGTGATGGGAACTGAGAGCACGATCTTAGTCTCCTACTAGCTAAACGGAGTCGCTTATATATGGTTTTTCTAGTGGAGAGATAGTCGGGAGTTGGAGCAACCTCCGTAAGTTGGGATGAGTTTATGACTGCATTTCTAGACAGGTTTTTCCCTAGGGAGGTGAGGGAGGAAAAGGTGGCAGAGTTCATCAATTTGAGACAAAATGACATGACTGTCTAGGAGTACGCATTGGACTTTACCCGGTTGTCCAAGTATGCACCAGAGAAGGTAGCCGACTAGAGGTCTCGTATGAGCAGATTCGTGAATGGAGTGTCAGACTCATTGGTCAAAGAGTACAGAACCACCATGTTGCACAACGACATAAACTTCCCACTGTTGGTAATATTTGCTCTACAAATAGAAGTAGAACAGGTGAAGGAAAAAGAGAGAGGATAAGAGAGCTAGAACCGGAGAATTGGAGTTCTCCCGGCAGGGGACGAGTGGTGGACACAGCTCATGCTACCAGCAAAAATCATCAATCCTCGAAACCTTCGATAGCCAGCGTTCTGTATAAACCCAGGGTAAGGGAGATTACATACCCATTGTGTATGAGCTGTGGGAAACACCATTTGGGAGAACGCATGGCCTGATCTGATACTTGTTTTTTGTGTGGCAAGTGGGGTCATAAGCACCAGGATTGCGCAATAGCGAGGCGAGAGTAGAGCCTCAGCCACCTCTTTAGTAGGTCTGATAGCCCGTCCATTTCAGTAGGGTGCATCATCTAGCGCGGGTTGCGGATAGCATCAAAATCACTCCTACGCCTTGGCAACACACCAGGATAAGGGCAAGTTGCCAGTAGTAGTCACAAGTATGTTTTGAGAAGTGATTTTCGAAGTATAATGTGAATAGTTGTGAGTATAAGGTTAGCAGTGAATGTTAGAGGTGGAATAGAAGTTAGGAGTTAGTTGTGTAGCCCCAACCTTAAGAAAGATTCAGGCGCCTTAGAATAGTGGCTTTAAACTAAGGGGGAGATGGTAAGTCTTTAAGACTACCCAAATCTTGAATATGCGACTAAGGGAGTTCCAGCCCTAACGGTTGCGGTATGTCAATCCCTCCAGGTTCAAATAACTTCTCTTGTACTTTAGTTGAAGCTATGCTCTATCCCTTTCTTATATTCAGACTTTGAGGATTTCTAGATGACCGCTTCAAACAGCGATTCCATTCTTACTCTATAAATCCTTAAGGCTCATCTTCATGTTATCAACCAGCTATGTGTGCTAACTCATGTCTTCCAGTATGTTTAGCTTGAAATTAGTCTTTAGAAGTTGCTTTACTAGCTCAGCAGGTCAGGTTACCTCATGTGTGTGCCTAGTTTTAGATGTCATGAATGATCTGTGCTCATGAGTTCCTTACCTTCAGTAGACCAGATATCATGAATTCTGGCTCAG
The DNA here is from genome assembly GCA_018107945.1 of Datura stramonium. Lineage (NCBI taxonomy): Eukaryota > Viridiplantae > Streptophyta > Magnoliopsida > Solanales > Solanaceae > Datura > Datura stramonium. The sequence goes on from JACEIK010006931.1 coordinate 41,510, forward strand.
TATCATAAGACGATTTAAGAATGAAGGCTCAGTCCATATCAGCTCAATGCCAGTTGGAGGAAAAGAATCCTTGTCAGTGTTTTATCTAGTTCCATTTCACTTTTATGTCTTACAGTCCCTCTAATATCTCAGCATGCATGTATGTTTTAGATATCTAGTTCATATGTGTAAAATCAGCCTAGAGTCAGATACTCCATTGGTTTCAGGTAGAATTGACTAATTTTGGGATTTTAGTTCCGTCCCTATTCTTTCAGTATGTTTAGACAACATTCGACGATGAATGTTCCCAAGGGGGAGATATTGTAACACCCGAAAGTTTCTAAGATCAGACTCCAGACATAAAGAAAGAATTTAGAAGGGAAGTGGAAATTATGCCTCAGAATGAGTCATGGTATGACTCGTTAGGTGACACAATGGGTCGTCATCAGACCCATGAGGAGCAGTCAAGACGTGTAGCAAGGTCCAGTGACCACGGATGACCTGACAAGTCGTCGTGTCAAGTAATGACTCTTTAGGGCATTCGTGGGAAGGAAGAGCAGGGAATGAGGGCTTCAGTGGCAATGGGTGGAATCATGAGTTGTTAAGGTGGAAAACGACTCATGAAGTCATTCGTTGGCAGATCTAAGAAGAATTTTGAGAAATCGTCCCATGCACTCCACGACTGGGCACCAAGAGTTGTTGCTTACCCCACGACTCATGGAGTGCCTCATGGGGACTGACAGGGTGGACTTTCTTTGCAAATTTCCAAGGGTGTTATTGTAAAATCCTATGTTTCTAACTCCTAAAGTACATCGTTTTGAGTATTATATGTGACTTTTTAAGGGGTTCTTCTAGCCTAATCTCTCATTTCTTCAAAATACGCTCTCAAACTCTTCTTTCTCCTCTCTCTCAAGACTCAAGGATTCAACTAGGGTTCTTCTAAGGCTTCAAGGGTTGAGTTTAAGTGGGGATTTCTCCTGTTCGAGTATGTGGGTTTTTCAACAAGGACATCCTTCCATCCTTGTGCCCCAAACATTTATTTAAAAACCCAAATCTCTTGTTCTAGAAAAGCATGGTTTAGGGTTTCGATTTATGGATGATTTCTTCTACGCCTTCTATGAATTTTAAAAACCCATTATGATTAACAATCATGTATGCTTATGGGATTACTTTTAATATCTCAAATTATGTACTTGATATGAGAAATGCATGATACCATGAAATAGCCTAGAACTTCGAATGGGATTTCATAATTATTCACATGCTCTTATCATGAACTTGTATCCATGTTTAAAGTATATGAAGATCATATGAATTCTCTTAAACCTAGAATATATGATTTAATAGATATGTTGAGATACGATTGGAACTTATGGGCTTTGATCAATGTGAAGTATGTGTATGTTTTCACTATGATTTCGATGTAAATATGGTAGCATGAGTTGAATCTATGGAGCTTTCATGAATCTAGAATATATGCTATATAAGGTGAATTCGAGATTTAAATGTTGTGGACATTTTTAAAGTATGATCTGATCCTATCAATTCTTAATGAAAGTAGAATGCATGATTTAAGAAATGATTCGGGACTATGATGATATGAATTATGATGACAAAGCATGAGAATGATCCTTCAAACCTTGGGCTTGTTGTTAGTAAAAAGTGTCCTTAAGATATTTTAAATGATTCAGTATGATATTCAGTATGATGTAAACAGTTGAATGCTCATGTCTCTGATTAGCTAAAATTACTTCGACTAAATGAATGACATCAGACTAGTGATCTCCATGTGCTAGTTAATTCAGGGACTCTCCATAGCTGAGAATGTTTCCCTTAGTCAGTCAGAGACTCCCCATAGCCAAGAATGTTTCCCTTAGTTCATCCAGGGACTCTCCATAGCTGAGAATGATTCCCCTAGTCAGTCAGGGACTCTCCGTAGCCAAGAATGTTTCTCCTAGTCAGTTAGGGACTCTCCTTAGCCGAGAATGTTTCGCTTAGTTAGTCAGGGACTCTCCATAACCGAGAATGTTTCCCTTTTTCAGCCAGGGACTCTCCAAAGCAGAGAATGTCTCCCTTAGTCTACAATATCAGTTCAGCTTAGCTCCGTATAATTTCATATTTCAGTTAAAATCAGTTCAGCCAAATTCAAACTCAATTATCAACAGATAGTCAATACATCGTATGACATCAGTTACTGCTTCAGTTCTCAGTATATGTACAGCACATGACCCTTATGCATTAGTTGGTTATACTTCAGTAAATGTTTTCAAATAAAATCTTCATGTTAATATATATATAAGTATCTCAGACAGGGTTGTTGTATCTCCGTTCATTTATACATCCAGTAATATGTTCAATTTACTCTTCTTGTATACTTGCATGTTTTAGTTTATTTACGCCTCCCCAATACTCAGTACATTCTAAGTACTGACTGCATACTTTATGTACTATATCGTTTCATGATATAGATTTAGGTTTTTAGACCCAGCCACATGGTTAAATACGCTCCATTCCCACCTCAGTTGCTTGTGGTGAGTCCTAATATCCCCAGGACACGATCTATATTTCTATTTCATTATGTTTCAGTTTTCAAACTTTAGGAGTTAGCTGGGGGCTTATCCCAGAAACTCATTAGTGTAGTCTAGGCTTTCAGACTCATGTAAAAAGATTCTGTCGATGTATCAGAGTTTTATTAGATTATGTTTTACGTATTAGTTAGCCTCCTCTTAGTTATGATTCTGTTAGTTATTGTTTAGCTAATTTTATTCTATGATCATGCCATGGGTCGACATAGAGCCTCTCGGGGTTCCTTGTCCGTGTATCGATCTGGGCCTATGTTCGGGTCGTGATAAACTTGGTATCATAGGAAAGGTTTAGAGTGTCCTAGGGTGTCTGGAAGTCGCGTTAAGTAGTCTTCTTATTAGGTGTGAAGCGCACCACATTTATGAAGATGAGGCTACGAGACATTTTAGGAATGTTCCCTTTTTTTAATGATTCTTATTGTGCGTAGAGTATGAAACTCTAATAGTTCCTCTCCAGACTCATGCTTTACGCGCTCGCAGATAATGCCTCCCAGACGATTGAATGGAAGAAAAAATGGTAATAGGCGCCAGCAAGCCCTACCAGCCTCATCGAATCCGATGGATGAACATGTCACTCATGCTAAGTTCAGGGCAACCCTTCATATGTTGGGGCTAGCCATGACCGCCCAAATTAAACAGTAGGCAATGGCTCATGTTCCCTAGAATGGGAATGTAGTGGTGGCTAGGCTAAGAGACTTCCTCAAAATGAATCCACCTGAATTCTTAGGGTCAAAGGTAAACGAGGACTCGTATGAGTTCTTGGAAGAAATCCAGAAGATCACCCAAATCATGCGGGTAACGGGAACTGAGAGCGCATACATAGCCTCCTACCAGCTGAAAGGAGTTGCTTATATATGGTTTTTCTAGTGGACAGATAGTCGGGGAGTTGGAGTAACCCTTGTAAGTTGGGATGAGTATATGACTACATTTATGGATAGGTTTTTCCCTAGGGACTTGAGGGAGGCAAAGGAGGTAGATTTCATCAATTTGAGACAAAACAACATGACTGTCCAAGAGTAAGCATTGGACTTTACTCGATTGTCCAAGTATGCACCGGAGATGGTAGCCGACCAGAGGGCTCGTGTGAGAAAATTCGTGAACAGAGTGTCAGACTCCTTGGTCAAAGAGTGCAGAACCACCATGTTGCACAAGGACATAGAATTCCCACGATTGGTGATATTCTCTCAACAAATAGAAGCGGAATAGATGAAGGAAAAAGAGAGAGAGTGCAAGAGAACTAGAACCAAATATTTAGTGTTCTCCCCACAGGGGACGAGTGGTGGACACTGCTCATGCTACCAGCAAAACTCATCAGCCCCGACACCTTCGACAGCCAGTGATCCGTATAAACCTAGGATAAGGGAGATTACATGCCCATTGTGTATGAGTTATGGGAAACATCATTTGGGAGAATGCATGGATGGCTCGGATGCTTATTTTTGGGGTCATAAGCACCGAGATTGTGCAGCAGCTAAGTGAGATGAGAGTAGAGCCTCAGCCACGTTTTTAGTAGCTATGATATCCCATCCATTTCAGTAGAGTGCATCATCTATCTCAGGTGGAGAACAGCGTCAAAACCGCTCTTACGCCTTGTCGGCACACCAGGATAAGGGCAAGTTGCCAGTAGTAGTCACAGGTATGTTATGTATCTCTCTTGTTACTCCTTGTTTAATGCTATCCCCTAGAAACATAGTATTGATAGAGGAGCTCTGGTGATATTGTTGAGAAGAGATTTTCGAAGTATGATGTGAATAGATGTGAGTATGAGGTTTGCAGTGAATATTAGAGGTGGAAAACAAGTTAGGAGTTAGTGGTGTATCCCCATCCTTAAGAAAGATTCAGGCATATAAGAATGGAGGCTTTAAACTAAGGGGGAGATGGTAAGTCTGTAAGACAAGCTAGATCTTAAATATGCGAGTAAGGGAGTTCTAGCCCTAACGGTTGCGGTATGTCAATCCTTTTTGGTTCAGATAACTTCTATTGTATTTTAGTTGAAGTTATGCTCTACCCCTTTCTTATGTTCAAACTTCCAGGATTTCTAGATGACCGCTTCAGACAGCGATGCCAGTCTTACTCTATAAATCCTTAAGGCTAATCTTCATGTTATGAACCAACTATGTGTGCGACCTCATGTCTTCCAGTATGTTTAGCTCGAACTCAGTCTTTAAAAGTTGTTTTACTAGCTCAGCAGGTCAGGTTACCTCATGTATGTGCTCAGTATTAGATGTCATTAATGATTCGTGCTCATGGGTTCCTTACCTTCAGTACACCAGATATCATGAATTCTAGCTCATTATCAGAAGACATTTTGAGAATGAAGGCTCAGTCAGTATCAGCTCAATGCTAGTTAGAGGAAGAGAATCCTTCTCAGTGTTTTATCTAGTTCCATTTCAGTTTCATGTCTTATAGCTGATCACAGGCAAAAATAGCATGCCCGTGATACGCTTTATAACTTAAATTAGTCGTGTTGTCTAAGTTATTTTATACATTTTCATGTGATTTTATATAA
>JACEIK010006931.1:47143-82815 GCA_018107945.1 Datura stramonium
TTAAGATCACACTAGAAATGGATAGTTAGAGGAATGGGTCCAGTCCCTGTGGGTTCGACAATCCGGTTCTTAAAAAGAGCCACTATATTACTTGCACGACGCGTACACTTGCGGACGTGCTCGATGTGAAAAAGAGTCGTCAAATTATTGGCACTCGATGCGGGCTACGTCAATAGCCCCTCTCATGTCTCGGCATGCATGTACGATTTAGATATTTAGTTCAGATGTGTACAATCGGCTCGGAGTCCGATACTACATTGGTTTCAGCTATAATTGATCGATTTTGGGATTTCAGTTCCTTCCTTATCCTTTAGTATGTTTATCCAACATTCGAGGATTAATGTTCCCAAGGGGGATATATTGTAACACCCCAAAAGTTTCTAAGATCAGACCCAAGACTTAAAGAAATAATTCAGAAGGGAAGAGGAAATTTTGCCTCAAAATGAGTCGTGGTACGACTTGTTAGGTGACCTAACGAGTCATGGTTAGACCCTTGAGGAGAAATCAAGAGGTGCAGCAAGGTATAATGACCACGGACGACCAGACGGGTCGTCATGTAAAGTAACGACTCGTCAGGGTAGTCGTGGGAAGGAGAAGCAAGAATTATGGGCTTCGGTGGCAACAGGAGGAATCACAAGTTGGTAAGATGGACAACGACATGTGAAGTCAGTTTTCGGCAGATCTGAGAACAATTTTGTGAAATCATCCAGTGCACTCCCACGACAGGGCATCACGAGTCGTTGCCAACCCCCCAACCATGGAGTGCCTCTTGGGAACTAGCAGGGTGGACTTTTCCTGCGAATTTCCAAGGGTGTTTTCATAAAATCCTATGATTTTAACTCCTGAAATACATCATTTCGAGTATTATATGGGACGTTTTTAAGGGGGTTTTCTAGTCTAATCCCTTATTCATTCAAAATACACTCTCAAACTCTTCTTCCTCCCCTCTCTCAAGACTCAAGGTTTAAACTAGGATTCTTATAAAGCTTCAAGGGTTGAGTTCAAGTAGAGTTTTCTCCTATTCAGGTATGTGGGTTTTTCAACACGGACATCCTTCCATCCTTGTGCCCCAAACATTTATTTTAAAACCCCAAATATCTTGTTCTAGAAAAGCATGGTTTAGGGTTTCAATTTATGGATTGCTTCTACGCCTTCTATCAATTTTTAAAACCCATTATGATTAACAATCATATATTCTTATGGGATTATTTTCAATATCTCGAATTATGTACTTGATATGAGAAATACATGATTTCAAAATTTTCATCATAAAATAACCTATAACTTTGAATGGGATTTCATAATTATTCACATGCTCTTATCATAAACTTGTATCAACGTCTAAAGTATATGAATATCGTATTAATTCTCTTAAACCTAGAATATATGATTTAATAGATATGTTGAGACATGATTATAACTTATAGGCTTTGATCAATGTGAAGTATGTGTATGTTTTCACTATGATTTTGATGTAAATATGTTGTCATGAGTTGAATCTATGGAGCTTTCCTGAATCTAGAATATATGCTATATAAGGTGAATTAGAGATTTAAATGTTGTGGACATGTTTAAAGTATGATTTGATCCTATCAATTCTTAATTAAAGTAGAATGTATGATTAAAATGATGATTCGGGACTATGATGATAAAGTATGAGAATAATCCTTCAGACCTTCGGCTAGTTGTTAGTAGAAAGTAGCCTTAAGAAATTCTAAATGATTCAGTTTGATATTCAGTATGATGTAAATAGTTGAATGCTCATGTCTCTGATTAGCTAAATGACATCGACTAAACAATGACATCAGACCAGTGACCTCCTTGTGCTAGTTCAGTCAGGGACTCTCCATAGCTGAGAATGTTTCCCTTAGTCAGTCAGGGGATCTCCATAGCCAAGAATCTTTCCCATAGTTCAGTCATAGACTCTCCATAGCCGAGAATGTTTCCCTTAGTCAGTCAGGGACTCTCCACAGACGGGAATGTTTCCCTTAGTTAGTTAGGGACTCTCAATAGCCGAGAATGTTTCCCTTAGTCAGTCAAGGACTCTCCATAGCCGAGAATGTTTCCCTTAGTTAGTTAGGGACTCTCTATAACTTAGAACGTTTCCCTTTGTCAGGCAGGGACTCTCCATAGCAGAGAATGTCTCCCTTAGTCTACGATATCAGTTCAACTTAGCTCCATATAATTTCATATTTCAGTTAAAATCAGTTCAGCCGGATTCAAACTCAATTATCAGCAGATAGTCAATACATCGTATGACATCAGTTACTGCTTCAGTTCTGAGTATTTGTATAACACACAACCCTTATGCATTAGTTGATTATACTTCAGCAAATGATTTCAAATTAAATCTTCATGTTAATATATATATGTATCTCAGACAGGGTTGTTGTATCTCTGTTCATTTATACGTCCAGTAATATGTTCATTTTACTCTTCTTGTATACTTGCAAGTTTTAGTTTATTTACGCCTCTCGCATACTCAGTACAGTCTAAGTACTGACCGCATACTTTATGTGCTATATCATTTCATGATATAAATTTAGGTTTTTAGACTCAACCACGTGGTTAGATACACTCCATTCCCACCTCAGTTGCTTTTGGTGAGTCCTAATCTCCCGAGGACGCGATCTATGTTTCAGTTTTCAGACTTTAGGAGTTAGCTGGGACCTTGTCCCAGCAACTCATCAGTGTAGTAGAGGCTTTCAAACTTGTTTAAACAGATTTCGTTGATGTATTAGATTTTTAGTAGATTATATTTTATGTATTAGTTAGCCTTCTCTCAGCTATGATTCCATTAGTTATTTTTTATCTAATGTTATGCTATGATCATGCCAGGGGTTGACTTGGAGTCTCTCGGGGTTCCTTGTCCTATGTCTCGATCCGGGCCTACGTTCAAATCTTGACAGTTAGGACTTGCCCGTATTCTCTACATGCTTGAACCTAGAGAGATAGAGATTAGGAAAGGAGAAGAACAACAAGGCCTTGAACTTTAAGTTTTATTGAATAATTTCAGTTGTTGTCTAAGGATAGTTCATTTTGGATAATTGATAATGATTAATGTGAGAACACTCAAGAGACCTAATCCAATGATTGAGTATAGTCATTCAATAGGGACGAATCTGTCATTTGTATGAACCTATGTTATCAATTCTATTGACTAAGTATTGGGATAGATCCCTAGTATAATAACTCGAAGTTGTTATGAATTCATGCAGATCACCTCCCTAGTTAATTGCATAAACTTGATTACAATAACAATTTATCACATTGTTATTTTATTGTTTCTTTAAACCCCTCATTAGGAAATAACTGAACTAAAAGCATAAATACTAGCGTTTTTCTACATCCTGGCCATATTCCCTGTGGGATCGACCCCAACCTTAGTTGGGTTCTTTGTTGACAACATCCGCATCATACTTTTACAAGGGTGTGAATTGAGCTTTATCATATATTGTGGTCTGCTGTAAGGTACTCCCTCCTTAGGCTCATTATAAAGGTCTGCTTGTAAGCCCATAAGCTATATCTTGTCTTAGTCAGGGGAACCAATGCATTACATTTTACCGACTATCACATATATGCCACAAATGGCAATTTTGTGCACAGTATTAGTGTCCGACGTAGTGTACCTATAAATACCCACCCCACACTGTAGAGTAGGTTTAATCACATATTTCCAATTATGGTGTATTTCACATGAGTTTTGAGTTTTCACTTATATCTTTTACAAAACACATAAGGAGCTTTCTGGAGCTTATGAACCATGTATACATATATTTAAATTATCAAGTATTCATGTTAGCTTAATAATCTTATCACTATTTTTTGTATGCAAGTGCATCCATATGTAGCCTTTTTTTACCTTATAATATTGACAAATATACCATGTAACTTCTAAGAGTTTCAAATAAAGACATGTACGGTCATGTAAACTTTATGAATGTTTGACTCCATTATTAGTACTATGAATATATGTAGACTTTAGAGCATAAGTATAAGTAGTTTATAGTATAATAATACTTCTTTTTCATGTATCATATAAGTTGTATCAACCTTAATAAGAGAGATATAAGATTCTAAGTTGTGCCTTAATACGAAAGACGTTTTAGCTTCATATACCTCGACTCGAAGTCTCATGAAATTAATATGGATTGTCCTCCTCACTTACAGTAGGTACTCTACAAAAATAAAGTGGTACAATCATTAAAAATATCCCATCAACATCTGAGCCATGTCATCCACATGTCGATTATTAGGCGAGCGACTTGCTCATTGGACCCTTTTTATACGTATGATTTTTTTTTAAAAAAAATTCTTTTCTCTTCTCTTCTTATACACCCCGTGAAGATAGCAGAAAACCCTTCTTGTTGATACACCTTTCAAATTTCTCTAATGATTTACAATGGTCGGTTCTCATTATCTTTGTGTCACCAGAGATGGGTAAGTATTTAATAATCTTCTCCACTTGATTTGCTATGTTCATTTTCTTATTCAAGGTGCCTTTTTGCCCTGTGTAAAGAGTCCCATTGGGTTGCTTCAATCTCTGAGCTTTTGTCTTTAGTAGCTTTGTGATTTCTACTATTTATTTTCTATATATCCATGTTCCTTTGTATTCTTTTTCTGATTTATAATTGTTTTTCTTGGAAGAATTATTTTTATTTGTATCCTCCTATGCATCTTGTGATTTGATGTGAATCTATGTGCTTTAGTATTTATNCCTCCATGTCCTTATTCAAATTGTTGGTACTTGTGCCTTTTCTATGTTTATGAGCCTCCTTCTTTGAGAAGGCAATTCCTAAAAACTATTAAATTTCCACTGCGCTTGTCTTTCAAATGCTATTCAAAAAGGTAATCTGCTAATGCATTTCCTTCTCTAAAAATATGTTGAATCTCAATTTGTAGTTGTGACATAATCTCTCTTATTTCTTCTACTCTCTGTAATTTCGCATGAAATCTTCCACGCATCCTATAAAATGCTCTGTAGTACCAAAGAGTCTGTTTCTAAGATAACATTATGTATCTATGTGCAGAACAAAACTCCAATGGTTCATGAGCTATTGTGGTCTCTGCTTCCGCATTGGTGGCAATTCCTATCTATTTAACTTCAGTATAATTAAGTCTCCTAGCTCACTCCTTATACAAAAACCATAGGAGTTGTTTCTTGGGTTGCTCTGGCTTGCACCATCTGTATTACACTTGAGTTTTCCAAACTTAGATTCCACCCACCTAACTTTACAAAAATGTATCTTAGGTTTATAACTAGTAAGGTACTGTATTACTGATGACCAATTTGGAGATATATCTATATTCCAAGGAGAGAGAACCCTGATAAGTTGTTGTGTTGTTTGGTATACCTAATATAACATCTTGTTACATATAATGTCATTTCCATGTATCATTGCATCCCTCTTCTTACATAGCTTCCACATTATAGTTGATGGACTTGCCTTATAAACATGATGTAACTTAGTCACTTTAGAGGATTTCCACCATTTGATTATGACCTATTGCAGTTGCAACCTGACAATGTTTATTCCTACACAAAAAGTAAGTTGGTTTCAAAGCTTGAAAGTTAATCGAGATATTAGAAAAAGATGATACATTATCTCCTGATTATGTTGACCACAGCACCAGCATCTTCATGCATTATAGATCCTCATAAATGCTAGGTTGTCATTAGTATAAAATCTCCTATTCCAAACCCTCTAAAGGAAAAAAGTAGATCTTTATTGGGAGCCCCTTTATCCAAATATGATTATAAATCTGTATTTTCTCATCCTTCTTCCTTATTACCTCCCAAGAGTACTTCACACTGAAACTTTCAGTAGTTCTTCCCATCCACCAAGCCATGTCATTACCTATATTGATTATCATAGGATTGATGTTTTCTATAATGTGAGTAACCATATCTTTTGATAGAAGCTCCTAGAGTTTCTGAACATTCCACTGTCTATTCACAAAATATAGAGCCTATTGTTTTATCCAATTATCATATCAGAAACTAGAATTACCAAATTTCAACTTCCACAATATTTGATGATCCATCTCTTACCTCCCTTCAATAATCTTTTACCATACATGAGAGACTTATGAGCCATATGTTATTGTTGGATATACTTTTTTACAATACTTATTGACCATATATGAAATCTATAGATTCCTTGATGTTCTGAAATTTTATCAAACTTAGAAAATAGAGCCTTAGAAATCTCATGAAATGACTTGTAGCCAAGGCCTCTCTATTCTTTAGGCAAACACATCCTATCCTAAGCCACCCAATGTTTCCTCTTTTTTTCATGACACGAGATGGGATCCTGGACCGAGATATAGGACCTACAACCACGAATGGCTACAAGTCGATCTATGGCATGAACATAGACACTAAAAGCAAATCATAAAGTGAAATATAATAAACTGAAACATGAATAAGCGGAGACTGAATAACATAACAATCTCAAATAGAGTCAATATTTGACAAAGCTGAAAATCTACATAATGTCTGATAAGCCTCTAACATGTCTGATGAGTTGATGGGACAACATCTCCAACTAGCTTGCTTAATTCTAAACCTGAATATATGATAACTCAACACTAAACTAAAGGTCCTCGAAATATGAGGACTCGCTAATGATGGGAAACCGAACTAAGTTGCGGGAAGATGGACTAACAGCAAAATCGAGTCTGATCGTCTGGACTTGTATCATGAAACGATATTGCATAGAGTATGCGGTCAGTAATTGAAATGTACTGAGTATGCAAGGTAAGTGAAACATGCTGAGTAAATGTTAACTTAAATCATGCACATAAACATAAATCATAAGACCATGAGAGTAAGGACTGCATGCTGAAATCTGAATCTGAAACATGTACAATCATAAGCAGAATATCATATCTGAATAGAATGACCCAAAGCTAAAAATAAAAATCAAATGACTTGTCATAGCTGAAATCATAAGTAAAAGCTCATTAATTGATCATTGGGTCAAACCTACTGAAAAACATAACATCATAAGTCATGAACATGAATAACTGGAATCATGAAAATAATGAGAGACTCTTCATATCCGACGCCATTATGATAGACCTTATGTGATGCCCAAACTATCACACTCAAGTGGGTAGAGCCATCCAAACCCTTGCCAAGGATAAGGAGGCTATCATGATATCAATATCAAGTTGAAGGCCCCTTGCAGGAGGGGGCAAACTCTCTTGAGAGGCCCCAAATAAATATATATAAACCTACATTGGTGTGTTGTTCTTAGATCGGGGAACCTTGGAACCTCAAGTCTACTCGGTGCTAGACACTACTCCCAAAAACATGCACAGTGCTCCCATCATTTTTCAATAAAGCTGAAATCATAATCACATGCATAGTCTGAAATCTGAACACGGGGAGTCTTGACTCCAAAACATATCATAAGTTGTAGTTGAAGTCTTGACTCCAAAACATATGATAAGTTGTAGTTGAAGTCTTGACTCCAAAACATATGATAAGTTGATCTTATTAGCCTTGGCTAAACTATGAAAACATACTTAACTTGTGTGGGCTTGCCCAAAACTTAAAATCATACATACTTGAAATAGACTTCATAAGTCAAAATTGTTACACCCCGTAAGTTTCTTCGTTCAGCCGATGCGTGCATGTGTACGTTGAGAGTTTTGGAGTATGACGCATGCAAGAAAGGGCTCAAGGAGTGAGCACACGAGCATAGAGTCGAACGAGCAGGAGGCTGAAGAAAAGGCAGGGCTCAAGGAGTGCCACATCCCACCTCTGCCCCAGCGCCTTGGGCAGCGTGTCACGCCCGTATCTTAGCGCTGTGGCCGGCGCACCGCGCCTCCCCCTACCACTGCCTCAAGAATTATATATATACCCCCATCACGTTTTAAAATTTTATTTTAATATTTCCCCAAATCAAAGAAGTGCGGTTGAGTGGCATTTTCTATCGATTTTCACCGAATTACACCACTAAACTCCGTCTAAATGCAAATTCATCTTGGATAATGAGTTTTAAGCCTACGAGGAACGTCCCTGTGGAGTTATTTCTTGGAAATCCGCTTGAAGTATCGGAACCCCATTGAGAAAAAGTTATTGGAATCACTTCTAATTGAGTCCTACGTGACTACAAGTGATAGGTAAGCATTTTTACCTTCTAAACTCTCGGGAATTTGTAAGCTTTCAACCGAATTGAATGAAGTTTGAATGGTAGTTATTGTCTTCGAAAGATAGTGTCATCTTCCAATTCCTAGCATTGAAGTAGCCTTATTCTCTCAGCATAAAAGCTGTAATGGAGTGGAATTACTGGTTTCATATTGGAAACTCTTCGGGCATACGAAAGTCAACATTCGAGGTATGTTAAGGCTTATATCTTCGACAAGTTATTCTAGTCGTATGGTGATACAACCACTGCCTTCGAAAGTAGATAATGATCCGATATGTTGTGATTAGCTGCTGCAAGTAGATAATGATTACGTATGTTGTGGTTAGCTGTTATGAGACAAATTGAGATTATACCATAGTATTTCTCGTTGAGAAAGGGCATGTTGAGTGTGACTAATGCTAGGAGTGTCATAGAGACTTCCTTGTTCTTCTTCCCACAATATTAGTAGAATTCTGAGGTTTTTCTGTAATGCCAAGGACTTAGAAGTTTATGATTAGCAATTGGGCCTGATTTGGTAAGTTGGACAGCATAGGGCATAGCCGGGCGATATAACTTCCAGTTTGACGCCTGTATTGTCATTGAAGCTCGCCCAGAGGCCGTTGGCGTACCTTGACACCTCCAAGGCTATAATTTGGATAGGATGGTCTTACCTTAGAATTAGCGACACCAGGGTTTCCTAGAGAACTGAGTGACAGCCTGACATACAGTTGGCTACTGTTAGTAACTATTAGTTTCAGTCGACTTAGTGCTTGTCATACAGGTCACCTAGGAAGTCATCCCAGTTATACAAGTCATATGGACCCATGGATACCCTAAGGAGGGAACCTTATTAGTAGTTGGATGTGGGGCCAACGCCCTAGCCTACTCTTTTAGATACCCATGTACAGGTTGCCGCGAGTGGCTAGGTCCAGATATACCTGCCCATGAGGCTATGAATCGCCTAGAGAAGTCATATAAAATAAGAATAGACCAAGTTAGTGTCTAAGGGACTAGAACCATAGTAGTACAGTATTATTACCTTCAAGCTAAGAATTATAGCAAGCTGCTTGTGGAATGTTAGGGTTGACCGCTCAAGAGCATGTTTGATTAGTAGCAGACCTACAGTTTTTCTAAGAGAGGAACTAACTAGTTGGTCGCCTGCGACCTTCCTGTTCTCTTATGAGTCATCATTGTCCTAGCATTACATTCAGAGTATCGTTTAGGCCACTCCAGACCTCTCCCTATTCTTTCTAGACCATTAGAGATTATGATCACTACTAGGACCCCCTGATCAGGTGTAGGCACACGGGGTGTGCTTGTTAGCAGCTATGCAGACTATTCTAGGGGTGAGTAGTGGTCATGTTAGGCCTTAAGAGATAGATATGTCTTTTGAGTGGCTAGATTGAGGCTAAAACATAGTGTATCGGTTGGGACTGACCCCACTAAGGATAGCCTTCCATTGACCAACTTCAAGGTTACTAACTGTGTCATCATCTACAGGGCTATGGATTTCACAGAGGAGTTATGTCATATTTCTCAGAGGAGCTATGTGATGTTCCAGGGGACTATATTCAGGCCCAAGGTCCATATTACAGTCCATCCATGAATGGAATTTTACTTTTATGTCGTATCGACATTACTAACCCTATGTCGAGCCTTATGTGCCCAGGGTGCAGTTACAGGAGCCCAATGGGCTCAGACACAGTTACAGGACTCCAGCGGGCTCAGTTACAGACCCAGAAGCCAGGTAGGTTGGCTATAGATGCCAGTAGAATTATAAGGACCTTATTAGGGGTATATAGATTGAATTGTACTTATCAGGGCTTATGGGGGCTGCGGTAGGTTATTTTTATGTTGCTTGCACATTCCAGGCCTATGGGGACCAGGTTTGGTTCTTGTTTGTATGCTTTCCTGCTAGTTATAGCTTATGAATATATAGTCGTACAGCTTTAGCTCATATACGTGTAGTGGTTTAGTAGATGCAGGTTATGGATAAGAAAGCTTATAGGTTAATTTCTGCCCCTTCTTACTATTCATTTTTAATTTTTTATCATCTTTTAATCAGCTTTTATTACTGCCTTACATATTCGTTACATATTGTACTGACGCCCAACTATGGGGCGCTGCACACTTGCCTACAGATTTAGACAAACAAGTTTTGGGATCTCCTATCCACTATTTAGAGTTACAAGATCAGCCATCTCCTTTCATTTGGAGTTGCCAGGTTGTAAAGGTTACCTTTCTTTTATCTATATAGCTTTTGGGTAGGCCAGGGCCCTGTCCCGACCAATATTTTCATTATTAGAGGCTTGCAGACTACAGTCTTCAGTTAGTTGTCTATGTTGGCCGTGTGGGGCCCATATATGTTCAGTACTGTATGTTGGTTGTGTGGATCCTAGTATAGCTTTCAGTTAGCAGCCTTATCGCCTATAGTGCTTATATGACTGCTTGTTTTTCATTCTGTTATAACTAGACAGCATGGTGGTCTTATCGGCCTGAATAGGATCCCATTTATTGTTATGTTGGTTGGTTAGCTATTTTCTTTTACAGGTGTTGCATGGCCTTATCAGCCCGAGGCTGTGTTTACAGCCGAGATATAGCAGTTTGTTTTCTTAATTTTGAGTCGCTGGTAGGCACCAGAGGTGCATATGCCCAGCCAGGTCAGATAGATCCCAGTGTGGCATTAGGTGTCGGTCATGCCTTCCACGGTGGGGCGTGACAAAAATCATGGATTCATACATGTATAATTTATAAACATTAATTCATGCTAAATATCTCATCACTTAAAATCATAAATCATAAACTTGATTTTTCATAAAACTTCCATAATAGGGAATAACTTTTTAAAACTTGAAATCATGAATTGATAATCAATTTATATATAAAATCTGCCCGTAAATCTTAAGGCATGCTTTAGAATATGAGGGGAATTGACCCATAGACATGTCTTAGAGAAATTCATGAAATTAGGTTAAAACTCTATAAGATCATAAACTTGAATTAAGACTTGAATTCATGAACTTGAGGAGAGATTTGGGTATGAAAGTGAAAGGAAACTCTCATTCATAGCCCTACATAACCTGGGTAAGCTGAATCTCAACTTGACTTCAAAAGCCCAAGAGAATTGGGGAAGAATTGGTAAGCTTCAAGCTTAATCTTCAAAAAGGAATTCCTAAACATTGCATGCATGGGAGTTGAATGAATTAGAATAGGTTAAAATCCATTAAAACACTCCTTTCAGGGGTTAAAACGACATAGTTTAGGACTTAGGAGCTTAGAAATTATGAAAAATCCCTTAATAATTCGCTTGGAAAAGTGGTCCTGCCAGTCCCAATGAGGGACCGAACAAGTCATTGGGTCCACTGATGACTCATGGTCCTCACTCGTTTCCTCTACTAGAATCTTCCTTGCAATCTGAACTTCCTAACCAATGGAGGACTCAATGAGTCATTAGGTGGAACAGCGATGCGTCGCATGTACTCTTCATTACACTAGAAGTTCTATCCTCCTTTCTTAGCCAAACTGACAACAACCCACTTGACGAGTTGTGAAGAGATGCCACGACTTGTTCATTCACCCGTTAAGTCTCCTTTACTGTAACTTACTAAGCACACAATAGACCTACTAATGACTCATCAGGTCATACCACGAGTCTTCACACCATCTGTAGTGACCCCCTGGAAATGACTCTTTGCAGTCTGACAGCTCTTGACGGGTCACTCAACAATCCATCAAATGACCTGATGCATATTTTCTTGATTTATTTGTTTCAACCCTCGAGTCTGATCTTAGGGACTTTCAAGGTATTACAATATATCCCCCTTGGTAACATTCGTCCTCGAATGTGGGTTAAGCATACTGAAAAGCTGGGGAAAATAAAACTGCAATCTCACATACTGAACATCTGAAGTTGAAAACTGACGAAGTGACTGACTCCAGACTGATACACACCACTAAATTGAATTTATGGTTTGTATATACAAACTAAAACATGAAAGGAACTAAGAGACATAAACTTGACATGAAACTAAATAGAGTACTAAGGAGCAAACTAATATCTCATGCTGAAACTAGGTCGGAGGGGAAAAGATTCGGGTATCTAGCTATCATATCAGCTTCGGCTTCCCATGTAGCTCCCTCAACAAGATGATTCCTCCACAAAACCTTCAATGAAGCTACTTCTTTGTTTCTTAACTTTCAAACCTGACGATCAAGGATCTCAACTGGAACTTCTTCATAGGTAAGTTATCCTTCACACCTATGCTATCTATCAGGATAACTAAGGTCGGGTCACCAATATATTTCTTCAATAAAGATACATGGAAAACTGGATGTACTGAGGCTACCTCTTCTGGTAGCTCCAACTCATATGCCACTTTGCCAACTCGCCTCAGAATCCTATAAGGACCAACATATCGGGGACTTAGCTTCCCTTTCTTCCCCAACCTCATCATTCCCTTCATGGGAGACACCTTTAGAAATACCCAATCATCAACCTCGAACTCAAGCTCTCTCCGCCTAATATCCGCATATGACTTATGATGACTCTGAGCTATTTTTATCCTTTCCTTAATAAGCTGGACTTTCTCCATGGCCTCATGAACTAAATTCAGCCCTATAGCCTCACCTACTTCAAACCAACCAACAAGTGATCTACACCTCCGCCCATAGAGAGCCTCAAATGGAGCCATCTGAATGTTGGAGTGGTAACTGTTATTATAAGCAAACTCACTAAGAGGAAAATGGTCATTCCAACTACCCTTGAAGTCGATACACACACTCTCAACATATTCTCAAGAGTCTAAACGGTCTGCTCAGCCTGACCATTTGTCTGCAGGTGAAAAGTCGTGCTAAGCTTCATCTGAGTACCAAGGCCCTCCTGAAACGATCTCCAAAATTGTGAGGTAAACTAAGTACCTTTATCTGAGATGATGGACAAGAAGTCTGTGTCCAAAATTATGAGGTAAATTAAACACCTCTATCTGAGATGATGGACAAGGGAACTCCGTGCAACCTAACTAACTCCTGAATGTACAATCTAGCATAGTACTCAACTGAATCGGTAGTTTTGATCGATAGGAAATATGCTGCCTTGGTCAACCTATCAACAACCACCCAAATAGTGTCAAATTGTCGGCGTGTACGAGGCAACCATGTGATGAAGTCCATATTGATATCTTCCCACTTCCAAGTAGGGATACTAATGTCTTGTAGCATACCTCCAGGTCTCTAATGCTCAACTTTCACTTGTTGACAATTTATACATTTAGCCACAAACTCTT
Organism: Datura stramonium; assembly: GCA_018107945.1. Taxonomy (NCBI): domain Eukaryota; kingdom Viridiplantae; phylum Streptophyta; class Magnoliopsida; order Solanales; family Solanaceae; genus Datura; species Datura stramonium. The sequence goes on from JACEIK010006931.1 coordinate 60,564, forward strand.
CTATGTCACATAGATCACGGTACATCCTTGTGGCACCTGGGTGGATAGAATACCGACAGCCATGAACCTTGCCCAATATCCGCTCTCTCAAGTCATCAACACCCCGAACACATACACAACACTGATAACGAAGTAAACCATCTCCCCCTTGGGAGAAGACCTCCATCTTCTGATTATGGATAACTTCCTTTATCTTTACCAAGATAGGATCCTCATCTTGCCTAGCCTTGACCTCGGTCACCAATGAAGATTTTGAACCATTCTAAACAATGACACACCATTTGTCGAGTCAACAATGCGAACCCCTAAACGAGAAAGTCGATGCATATCCATCACCAACTCCTTCCTTTGTCACGCCCGAATCTACACCCTGGACGGGACAGGCACTTGGAGTCACAAGTAACCCTGAGTCAACCCCTGGCCTATCATACACTGGCATTCTGACTAATCATAAATAGAGGAAACTTTAAAATACAATTATAAAATATTTATGAAAATAAAGTTGAATCATAAAGTTTAAAATCATACAGGACGTCTGCTAAAAGTTTGAAAATCATGTCTATGTCTGAAAGTTATTATAACTGATGAGTTGTTGGGATAAGCCCCTAGCTAACTCTAAGTCTAAATAAAAAAAATATAACTAAATGAAATGATCTCGGTCCTCGAAGGATGAGGACTCACCAACTAGAAAAGCTGAAGTCTTCGGTGAGTGATTAGCTAGCGAGGCTGAGACTGAGATCCTGCAGCTGTATCATAAAATGATCTTGCATAAAAGTATGTGTCAGTACTTTGAATTTACTGAGTAAGTGAAAGAAAACATACACAAGAATGAAATAACTGAACTGGAAAGACATGCAATGACCAACTGAGGCTACTGAACTAAATAACTGAAATAACTGAAATGGTTTGAAAGACCCTATCTGATGGTCAAAAAGCATGTACTAAATCTGAAACACTGATTTGAACTAATATAAAACTAGAATTAGTTGACTAGTGGGAGAGTCTATAACCGACATATAACCACGTGAGCTAGACGTGGAGTCCGATGTATCCACCCCATCGGTAGGACCCAATATACCTGCCAGGGTATAAAGACATGAACTGGGTGATCACAACAGTATGGGGCCATAAGGCCAAATAAAACTGTAACCTATGCTGGCAATGTAGTTTTGGGGACCTGAGTGCACTGGAACCCCGATCCTCTCGGTGCTATGTCCTACTCCCACTAGATAGTCCTAGACTGAATACTAAGCTGATAGCTCATAACTGGGGCCCAGGACTAGATAGGGATACATATCTGAGAACACCCTGAGAGTCTTAGCGGATGGGATTCTGGAACTGAGCTCTAAGACTGGTCAGAGCTGCTTATTTGGAAGTGTCGTAACCGTCTAAAGAACAAAATATAATGTGAATCTGGGGTCCTAAGGCTAGTAAGAGCTTTTTATCTAGAGTGTCACGACCGCCTAGTGGACTACTAAAACTGAGTTTTGATTCTGATTCTGATAATCGAGAGGTACTACTAACACCTCGAGAATTTCTGCAATCAAACTGATTAGTTGACATTTCTGACTGACATTGAGAATTCTAACATTTAGGATAAAACTAATCTGAAAATAATCTGATTTAGTTTTGATGCTACTAACAACATGGGAGTCCCCAACACTGATAGAATCAAGCAAAATTTCGATATTCAAACACTATTGCAAAATTCAAGATTTTCTAGTTCAAGAAATAGGGATAAATTTCACTTCACAAGAATAAACATCATTTCAGTCACAAATTGGTGGAAAATATCTATAACTAACATGAAGTAACATTCCACATGGATTAGACAAAGTATGACTAAAATTTCTTAACATTCGATAATTCCAGGGCTAGAACTGATAGAGAGAAATAGGTAGGAAGGAATTTGGGGACAGAAAGGAAAATTATTCCCTTATTTGAATTCCACATACCTTACTGAGAATTTCTGGAGAAATTCCTATGAAAATTTTGAAGACGATATACGCTTAGCTTCTTCTCTAAACTTCTTATGCATTCTACGCTTAGGTTTGAGGGAAAGAGAGTGAAATGAAGGGGAAAAGGTCGTTCTACCCCTTTAACTCCATCCTAAACGAGCCCAAAACAATGGGGTTTCAGTATAAAAAGTTGGGAAATTACCAACATACCCTAAAAAAGATCGAAAATTGGCCGGCTTGGACGCGGGCCTCGGAGCGGGTCGTTAGTTGGACCCTCAGCCGTTGGAACCCATCGTTGCTTCTAGGTCAAGAAATCATGCCCTGATAATGAATCTTGGGGAGGATACCAAGATCCATTGGAAAAACCGACAGGTTGTTGGTAGATCTCGTTAGTACTAGTAGAAGAATTGGGCCTTGAGACAACGATCAACACAAAGACTCATTGGTAGGACAGTGGGTCGTTGCATTGACTTGTGGTCTACACTTCTAGGGCACAGGACTGGACGAAGCGGGTGGTAGCAGCTCGTTAGTAGGAACCATGAGCCGTTGGTTCCTCTCATTGGCTCGAGAAAGTGCAGTGAGATTACGAACTTAGGATCCAACGGACAACGGGATGGCTCATTGGTTCAACAAGCAGTTGTCCTATGCCTCGTTGTTTTCCTCAAAGGAAACCTGCTAAGCTGACAGCGAAACTGAACAATGGTCCGTTGGAGCTTACCACGGCCCGTTGTTTGGGTCGTTCTGCACTAAATTTCTAGGTTTTTTTCTTTTGAACTTTTTTAAATGCACGATTATTTTGGTCTAGAGAAGATTTTAGGGTGTTACAATATCTCCCCATTGGGATCATTCATCCTCGAATGAAGACTATACTGCAGTAAAAAGTAGGAAAAAGAGCTGAGATTTCTAGATTGAGACTATGAGTTGGTTTCTGAAGAAGTAACTGACTCCAAACTGACTTAAGCACTATGAGGCGATGCAACTAGAATGCACATAGAAGCAATAAATAAAGACGTGAAGTAAGGAAGGGCTGAATAGAGTACTAGGGAGGAATTTCGTACCTGATGCCGCAACTGAACTGGAAGGGAACAAGTGTGGGTATCTATCACATCATTATCTTCTTTGGCTTCCCACATAGCTCCTTCTACATGTTAATTTCTCCATAAGACCTTGACCAAAGATACTTCCTTGTTCCTCGGCTTATGAACCTGATGGTCAAGGATCTAGACTGGGACACTCTTCGTACGGGAATATCTTTACTCTACACTGTCCAATGGCACAACTGAAGTTGGATCACCGTGCACTTCTTCAATAGTGACACATGGAATACCTGGGCGCACAGATGCAACTCTTAAGGTAATTCCAACTCGCAATCTACCAATTCGTTTTAGAATTCTATAGGATCCCACATATCTCGGACTGAGCTTTCCTTTCTTCCCGAATCTCATTACCCCTTTCATGGGTGAAATTTTTAGATAAACCTAGTCATCCACTGCAAACTCTAATTCTCTTCTCCTCACATCAGCATAAGATTTCTTGTAGCTCATTTGTCTTTTGCATAGCTTCATGGACCGAGTTTGGCCCGATTAGAGTACCTTCACCAACCTCAAACCACCCTATAGGAGATCTGCACCTCCTACCATACAATGCCTCAAACAGGGCCATCTGGATACTGGAGTGGTAGTTGTTGTTGTACACAAACTCGACAAGAAGGCAAATGGTCATCCAAGCGCTTGAAATTGATCACGCACACTCTCAACATTTCTTCTAGGGTGTGAATAGTCCGCTCAGCTTGCCCATCTGTCTAGGGGTGAAAAGCTATGTTGAGCTTGACACAGGTACCAAGTCCCTTCTGAAAAGACTTCCAAAAATGCAAGGTGAGCTGGGTACCTCGTGAGATAATGGATAATGGTACCCCATGAAGTCGACCTTTTAGGATATAAGCTTAGATTAGTCTCAGCTGAATCTGTAGTTTTATTTGGGAGAAAATGCGTTGACTTAGTCATCCGGTCTACTACTACCCATATAGAATCATGTTTGCCGATGAATGCAGGAGCAGGCCCGGCAGTAAGTCCATGTTACTTCTTCCCACATCCACATGGGTATGCGATATCCTGAGTCCTTGCCTCCCAGTCTCTATTCTACTTTGACTTGCTGGCAGTTAAGGCACTGAGCTACAAATTCAACGATGACTCTCTTCATGCCGTTCCACATTAAATATCCCACAAATCGTGGTATATTTTAAGTAGCACGAGGTTGATGGAGTATCTCGATCTAATACACTAGCCAATATCTACTGCTCAAATCACCGACGTCCAGTACACACAATCTGCCCTGGCAATGGAGCACACCATCTCCCCCTTTGGAAAGCCTTAACCTCTTTTAAGGCTACTTCCTTAAGTCTAAGTAATATTGGATCTTTGCTTTGTTTGGACTTAACTTCAACAATCAAAGAGATCTGACCTCTTTGCATTACTGATCTTAGGCAGAAGAATTATATGCCCAAGTGATGCCTCAAATGCTTCATTTCGTCTTGTTTATCCATCGTTATTTGTACATTCTCATGTAATTTGTAGTTAAAATGTGAATTTATACTAACCAACATGATTAGTGTTGTTTGGCAGGAAAAATGTAATTATAGGAAGCTAAGATGCATGTTGGTGGAAATCGTGAAAGGACTCGGAAGCGAGCAGTGGAAAAGGCCAAGGAAAAGCAGCAAATTAAGGGGCTCCGCGATGGAGCCGTGTCACGCTGCCATCGTGGGCATTCTGTCCCGAATGATTTAATTTGGCCAAGTTCAGTGGAGTGAGTTGCCTACGGTACGTTGGGCATGTTTACCTAGGACATCATATTCCAGTAAGGAGTTCGCGTCGAAGCCGTGGCACGTTGGCCAAGCACCGCATTTGCATGCCGTGGAGACGCTGAGGAGTAAGCTGAAGGACCAGATTCCCATTAAGGAGTCGCGTTTGCTCCGTGTCACGGGCCCGAGTGCTCACATTGCACTCCGTGACACGTTGCTGTTATTCGGGAAAAATCCCCACTAGTATAAATAGCACACTTAGGTTCATTTTTAATTATTCTGACTTAGTTGGTAAGGACGTGGGTTACAGGCAGTTGAGGGGACGAAAATCCTATGGGTTCTTCTCTTTCTCTTTCTCCCTTTATTTCAATTGTTTGTATGAGGATTTACACTCATTTGATGATGTTTAATCCACAAATGGTGGCTAAGTCACTTCTTGCTGAGGAGTTAAGAACAATTGTAGTGGAATGTAATTATTGATCATTTTGGTTTTTCATCTTTTCTTCCATGGTTGTTCTATCAATTCTTGTTCTTCTTTTGCATTAATGTGGCTAATGTTAATGTATACCTAAAAAGTCGGTTTCATCTCGAAGAGAAGAAATTGGAAAGTTGTGTTGGAAAGTTGTGAATTGGTAGGATATGATCTCTTCTTAGTTTGGGAAAATTGGGAATTGATTTACCTTCAGAATAGAAATATATCTGAAAGTCGTATTACTCAATTACGGAATCGGTTTTGTATGGCTAGAACTTGAATTTCTTTTAATCACAGAAATGTAGGTTGGAGGTTCATGATTCTTAAGTTGGGTTGAATACGAAAGTTTTAATCCATAGGCAATAATTCTTGACTAGCAACCTGAGGAAAGATTAACCGAATTGTATTGATAAATTACTTCCCTGCATGTTCGTTTTAGCCTCAGTATGCTCATTACTATAGTTCAGACTCAATTTGTAAATTTGTTTTAGATTAGTATAAATTAGGAAACCAACTCTTAAAAATCTTCTTTAAACTGTTGTCTGCTTTTTTAGAGTTAGAGTTCATTAACACTTAATTCGATTATTACCTTGGTCCAGTCCCTGTGGGATCGATACTTGGCTTACTTGAGCCACTTTACTACTTGTTCGACCACGTGCACTTGCGTGTAGTTGCGAAACAAGCCGAAAAATTACCACTCCACCCTCATCTGAATCTACCAACTGCATACCTAACCGAGCTAGTCTGTGAATATCCTTCGCCAGTTCTTTTTTTCCTTCCTCAACATGAGTCACGCTACCCATAGACACTCTGCTCAGGGCATCAGCCACCACATTGGCTTTGCATGGGTGATATAGCACGCTCATTTCATAATCCTTCAGGAGCTCTAACCACCTTCTCTGACGAAGAGGTCCTTCTGACTGAATACATACTGAAGGCTCTTGTGATCGGTGAAAACATCCACGTGAGCCCCATACAGATAGTGTCTCTATATTTTCAACGCAAACACCACCTCTGCCAACTCCAAGTCATGAATTGGATAATTATTCTCATGAACTTTGAGTTGTATGGAGGTGTAGGCTATCATCTTGCCCCGCTGCATCAGAACACAACCGAGTCCAACTCTGGAAGCGTTACAATATACGACAAACCCATCTGACCCTTCTGGTAGGGTCAACACTGGAGCGGTAGTGAGTTGAGTTTTTAACTCCTGAAAACTCTTCTCACACGCATTTGACCACTAAAAATTCACCTTATTCTAAGTTAGCCTAGTCAGAGGAGATGCTATAGAAGAAAATCCTTCCACAAAGCGTTGGTAATAATCGGCCAAACCCAAGAAACTTCTGATTTTGATTGGGGAGGTAGGTCTGGGCCAGTATTTCACGGCTGCTATCTTTTGAGGATCAACCTGAATACCCTCTCCTGAGACCACATGACCCAGGAAAGTCACGGACTTCAACCAAAATTCACACTTGCTAAACTTGACGAATAGCTGGCGGTCTCTGAAGGTCTGAAGCACTATCCTCAGGTGATTAGCATGCTCTTCCTCATTTTTGGAGTATAACAGAATGTCATCAATAAACACAATGATAAACATATCCTGATACTGCTTGAAGACTCTGTTCATCAGGTCCATAAAGGCTGCAGGGGCATTTGTTAGTCCGAAGGACATAACCAAAAACTCGTTGTGACCATACCGAGTCCTGAAAGCTGTTTTTGGTATGTCACAATCTCTGACTCTTAACTGAAAATACCCCGACCTGAGATCTATTTTGGAGAAACAGCTGGCTTCCTGAAGTTAGTTGAATAGGTCATCAATTCTGGGTAGGCGATACCTATTCTTGACTGTGACCTTGTTCAACTGATGATAATCGATGCACATTCTAAGGGTACCGTCTTTCTTTCGCACGAATAGCACTGAAGCACCCAAGGGAGAGATGTTGGGTCTGATAAAACCCTTATCAAGAAGATCTTTTAGTTGCTCCTTCAACTAATTAAGTTCAGCCGGAGCCATTTTATAAGGAGGGATGGAGATGGACTGAGTATTTGGGAGAAGTTCTATACCGAAGTCGATTTCCTGTTCAGGAGGAACTCCAGGAAGATCTTTGAGGAACACATCTGGATATATGCTAACAATAGGGATTAACTGGATAGTTGGGGTCTCAAAGTCGCAATCTTTGACCCGAACTATATGGTAGATACATCCCTTAGAAATAAGCTTCCTGCCTTAAGGTAGAAAATAAACCTACCCTTAGGTGATGAACTACTACTCGTCCATTCTAGAGCTGGCTCATTAAGAAACTGAAACCCGATGACCCTAGTTCTACAGTCGACTGAGGCATAACTGGAGTGTAACCAATCCATGCCAAGAATGAGGTTGAAGTCGACCATGTCTAACTCTGCAAGGTCAGCTGGAATGACTTTATTAAAGACTGAGACTGGGCAATTTCTATACACCCCGCGCTCTAACTGACTCGCCAATTAGGGTGGAGACTGAAAATGGTTCTGAGAGAACCTGTGGAATGATATCGAACTAGACTGCTACATAGGGAGTCACGAATGATAATGTGTCTCCCGGATCAAGTAGGTCATATACATCTAGGTGGAAAAGTCGTAACATACCCGTAACTACATCATGTGAGCTCTCCTGATTCTAACGAGAAGATAATGCATAAAAATGATTTTGGCATTGACCGTCCTCCGTACCTAATGTATTAGCCTACTGAGCTGGTCGGCCTGCTAGAGCTACTGAGGTAGTGGATTTTGACCTTCCCCGTCCTGCTGACGGGCATTCCTTAAGCCGATGACCAAGTTGTCCACAACCAAAACAGCCCTCTCGACCCTAAAGACACTCTCCTAGGTGTTTCTTGCCATACTTAGAGCAAGTTGGATACCTGTTACTGGCCCTGTAACTCTGGGACTGAGAGTCAGGTGCTCCACCCCTCTGATTCTAGCGGGACCGAAAGGTAGGGGCGCTGGCTGAGCTGGGTGTTGGAGCCCTCTGCTGCTGCTTCTTTGGGCAGCTGCTACCGCCAGACCTCTAGTGGACATAATCTGATTGGACAGTCCTTGCCCGCTTGTTCTTTTTCTCCATGTCCCTTAGTTTTTCCACCGCAATCTGCTGAGCATAGACAATCAGGATGAAGAGGTCGATATCCTTAATCAGCATCGTTGTCCTACACTCTTTGAGGACCAGGTTCCACACCCAATTAACAAACTTCAGCATTCGATCCCTTGGCTAGGCCACCATCTCTGGAGCGTATTTGGACAACCTTGTGAACTCCAAAGCATATTATTCTACTGTCCGATTTCCCTGTCTCAGATTCATGAACTCCGCTACTTTGGCCTCCCTGAGCTCCCGAGGGAAGAATCTGTCCAGGAAGGCTGTAGTGAACTCCTCCCATTCCACCGATCCTACTTCCGCTGGTCTACCCTCCTTCCACTGCTCTTACCAGACCTTGCTACCCTTTCAACTGATAGGAAGCCAAGTCGGTACTCTCTGAGGGACTGACACCCATAATTCGGGTGATATTTTTAATCTCATCCACAAATCCTTGTGGGTCCTTTCCCACCTTAGATCTGTGAAAATATAGAGGGCTCATCCGATTGAAGTCCCGCACTGGGGCAGTTGCTGTAGACCCATTGTTGTTGATTGGATTCACCTGCTGGTTCACCTAGTTGGTAACAGTCTGAGCAAGCAGCTGAATGGTCGCCCTGAACTCTGCAGTGGACACTGAGTCATCTTGAGGGGCTGGTAGGGCAGGTCGGTGAGCATTACGGGTCCTTCTTTTGTTACCATTTCGCAGAGGCATGATTCACTGAAATGAAACAGATCACGAGTTAGGAGGATGATCCTGGAACTGAATTTCAACGCACGATAAAGATTATGAAATAAAGAGAATTTTCCTAATAACATCTTAAAGAATCCTCGTCAAAAGTGTGGCGCGCTTCAGACCCATGAAGAGGACTCTACTCAATGCGGCTTTTAGACATATGAGGATACTCTAAACCTAGGGCTCTGATATGTCACGCCCCGAGTCTACACCCTGGATGGGACACGACACTTGGAGTCACAAGTAACCCCAAGTCAACCCCTGGCCTATCATACACTGGCATTCTGAGTAATCATAAATAGCGGAAGCTTTAAAATACTATTATAAAACATTTATGACAATAAAGCTAACTCATAAAGTTTAAAATCATACAGGACGTTTGCTAAAAGTCTGAAAATCATGTCTATGTATGAAAGCCACTATAACTGATGAGTTGCTGGGACAAGCCCCCAACTAACTCCAAGTCTAAATAAAAAAATATAACTGAATGAAATGATCTTTTGTCCTCGAAGGATGAGGACTCACCAACTAGAAAAGTTGAAGTCTTTAGTGAGTGATCGGCTAACGAGGCCGAGACTGAGATCCTGCAGCTATATCATAAAATGATACAGCATAAAAGTATGCATCAGTACTTTGAATATACTGAGTAAGTGAGAGAAAACATATACAAGAATGAAATAACTGAACTGGAATGACCAACTGAGGCGACTGAACTAAATAACTGAAATAACTAAAATGGTCTAAAAGACTCTATCTGATGATCAAAAAGCATGTTCTAAATCTAAAACACTAATCTGAACTAATCTGAAACTGGACTGAGCTGACTAGTGGGAGAGTCTATAACCGACATATAACCACGTGAGCTAGACATGGAGTCCGACATATACACCCCATCGGTAGGACCCAATATACCTTACCAGGGTATAAAGGCATGAACTGGGTGATCACAAGAGTCTAGAGCCATGAGGACAAATAAAACTGTAACCTACGGTGGCAGCATAGTTCTGGGAACCTGGGTGCGCCAGAACCCCGGTCCGCTCAGTGCGAAGTCCTACTCTCACTGGATAGTCCTAGACTGAATACTAAGATGATAGCTCAAAACTGGGGCCCAAGAATAGTCAGGGATACATATTTGAGAAAACCCTAAGAGTCTTATCAGACTGGATTCTGGAACTGGGCTCTAAGATTGGTTAGAACTGCTTATCCGGAAGCGTCGTACCTATCTAAAAAATAAACTCTAATATGAAGTTGGGGTCCTAAGGCTAGTCAGAGCTGTTTATCTAAAGTGTCATTACCGCCTAGTGGACTACTAAAACTAAGTTCTGAATCTGATTCTAATAACCAGACATACTACTGACACCTCGGGAATTTCTGCAGTCAAACTGATCAGTTGACATTTCTGACTGACACTGAGAATTCTAACATTTTGGCTAAAACTGAACTAACAATAATCTGATTTAGTTTCAGTGCTACTAAAAACATGGGAGTCCCCAACACTGATAGAATCAAGCAAATTTTCGATATTCAAACACTATTGCAAAATTCAAGATTTTCTAGTTCAAGAAATAGGGCTAAATTCCCTTCACAAGAATAAACATCATTTCAATCAGAAACTGGTGGAAAATATCTATAACTAATATGAAGTAACATTCCACATGGATTAGACGAAGTATGACTAAAATTTCTTAACATTCAATAATTCCAGGGCTAGAACTGATAGAGAAAAGTAGGGAGGAATTTGGGGACATAAGGGAAGAATTATTCCTTTGTTGAATTCCCACATACCTGACTGAGAATTTTTGGAGAAAATCCCTAAAAAAAATTCTAAGAAGACAACGCCTACACTAGCTTCTGCTCTAAACTTCTTGTCTATCTACGCTTAGGTTTGAGGAAAAGAGAGTGAAATGAAGGAGAAAAGGTCGTTCTACCCCTTTAACTCCCTCCTAAACGAGCCCAAAACGACGGGGTTTCAGTATTAAAAAGTTGGGAAATTACCAACATACCCCCTAAAAAAGAGATATGAAAATTGGCCGACACTGAACGACAGGCCTCAGAACGGGTCGTTAGTTGGACACTCGACCCGTTGGAACCCATCGTTGGTTCTGGGTCTAGAAATCATGCCCACTGAAAATGAATCTTGGGAGGATCCCACGATCCGTTGGAAGAACCGACAGGTTGTTGGTAGATCTCGTTAGTACTGGTAGGAAAACTGGGCCTTGAGACAACGATCAATGCAACGACTCATTGGTAGGACAAATGGGTCATTGCATCGACTCGTGGTCTACACTGCTAGGGCCTAGGATTGGGCGATGGGTGGTAGCAACGGCTCATTGGTAGGAACCACGAGCTATTGGTTCCTCTAGTTGCCTCAGGGAAGGGTCTGGTAGGATTTTAAACTTGGGATCCAACAGATGATAGGACGGATCATTGGTTCAACCAACGGATCATCCTAGGCCTTATTGTTTTCCCTTTAGGAAAACTGCTACGCTGACAACGACTCAGACAACGATCCGTTGGATCTTACCACAGCCCATTGTCTAGGTTGTTCTGCAATAAAATTTCTGGTTTTTCTTTTGAGTTTTCTTGAAATGCCTGAGTCTAGTCTAGGAAGGTTTCTGGGTGTTACATCCTTCCATCCTCAATGTGAGACACGCTCTCCATGGACATCCTACTAAGGGCATCCACCTCTACATTGGCCTTGCCTATATGATAAAAGACACTCATGTCATAGTCCTTGAGGAGCTTTCGCCACCTCTTTTGTGGTAAGTTCAGTTCCTTTTGAGTGAACATATACTGAAGGATCTTGTCGTCCGTAAACACATCCACATGCACCCCATACTAGTAGTATCTCCAAATCTTTAGTGCAGACACCACCGCTACTAACTTTAGGTCATGCATTGGGTAATTCTTCTCATGAGTCTTAAGCTGTCTAGAGGCATACTCTATGACCTTACCATGCTGCATCAATATAAAACCAAGACCAACCCCGAAGCATCACAATACACAAAAAATCCATTTGTTCCCTCTGGTAGAGTCAATATTGGGGCTGAAGTGAGTCGAGTCTTTAGCTCCTAAAAACTCTTCTCACAGGAATCTAACTACTGAAATTTGACTTTCTTCTGGGTCAACTTAGTCAACGGTGCTACAATGGATGAAAATCCTTCAACAAACCTCATATAGTAGCCAACTAAATCCAAAAAGCTCTTGATGTCCGAAGGATTAACTGGTCTAGGCCAATTCTTCACCGCATCTATCTTTTGAGAGTCCACCTGCACACCCTCACTTGACAACACATGACCCAAAAAAAGCTACTGAGTTCAACCAAAACTCACACTTGCTGAATTTAGCAAATAGCTGGCGATCTTTGAAAGTTTGCACAATCCTCAACTGAGCAACATGCTCCTCCTCGGTTTGAGAGTATATGAGAATATCATCTATGAAGACAATCATGAACATATCAAATATGGCTTGAACAGCTTGTTCATCAAATCTATAAAAGCTTCAGGAGCATTCATTAGTCCAAAATACATAACTGCGAACTCATAGTGACCATACCGAGTCCTGAAGATTGTCTTCAGGATGTCATGCTCTCTAACTCTGAGATGATGATTTCCGGTCTGAGGTCTATCTTTTGGAAGAACTTAGCACCCTGGAGTTGGTCAAACAAGTAATCAATTTAAGGGAGGGGATATTTGTTCTTGATTGTGACCTTGTTCAATTGTCTGTAGTCAATGTACATTCTAAGAGAACCATCCTTCTTCCGAACAAAGAGAACTGGTGCGCCCGAAAGGGATTTACTAGGCTTGATGAAACCCTTACCTAGGATATCCTTCAACTACTCTTTCAACTTCTTTAGCTCAGCTAGAGCCATTGTGTAAGGAGGAACAAGTATGGGTTGCGTATCAGGGAGAAGGTCAATACAAAAGTCAATCTCCCGCTCGAGAGGGACTTCTGATAGATCATCTAAAAACACCTACGGATACTCGCACACTATAGGAACTGACTGAAGAGTTGGGGTCTCGGATGTTGCATCATTAACCCAAACTAGATGGTACACACAGCCTTTAGAAATCATCTTCCTAGCCTTGAGATAGGAAATAAAGTGACCTAAAGGAATAACTTAACTACCCTTCCATTCTAAGACTGGCTCACCCGAAAAACAAAACTATACCGTATGGGTTCTATAATTTACTAAGGCATAACATGCATGCAACCAATCCATACTGAAGATAACATCAAAATTAGTCATGTCTAACTCTACTAAATTAGTTGAGGTGACTTTCTGACATATTGTGATAGGACAATTTCTGTATACACGTCGAGCTATAACTGAGACACCGACTAGAGTAGAGACTGAGAAGGGTTTTGATAGGATTTCGAGACTAACTGCAAAACTAATAACAACATAGGGAGTCACAAAAGATAAGGTAGCTCGTGGATCTAACAATGCATACACATCAAGATGAAATACTCGTAACATACCAATGACCACATCTGGAGAGACCTCCTACTCCTAATGAGATGAGAGGGAATAAAATCTATTCTGATGTTGACCACCACCTACACTAGTGGATGCACCCTGCTGAGCTGAGTGTGCTGGTGGAGCTGTTGAATGGTGGCTGGATCATGGCCTCTACTAGGGACCTATCTGGTTGAAAGGCAATCTTTGAGAAGATATCTGGGCTTCCCACATATGTAACAGACGCCTGAACCCACTAGGCACTCTCCGATGCGCCTCCTACCGCACCTATCACAAACTGGAATGTTAGGTTCTCCTGACCTACTCCCCTGACCTTTAGAGCCTGATGCTCCACTCCAAGAAGGCAGTCACAAACTCATCCCAACTCATGGGAACTACTCCCACTGTCCTACCATCCTTCTACTGGCGATATCATATGTAAGCAACCCCCTTCAGCTAATAGGACACTAAATCTACACTCTCCTGTCTAGTCACCCCTTTAATCTGGGTGATCTTCTGCACCTCCTCAATAAACTCATGTAGATTTTCGTCCACTTTTGACCCCAAAAACACATGTGGATTCACTCGTACTCTAGCGGCTGCTGTGTTCCCATTCTGAGGAACATGAGCCACCGTCTGCTGATTGACCCAGCAAGTATATATACAAACAATAACCTAATCGGGCCCCCATAAGCCTGGAAGATACAATCAACACAAAATAAACTACCTGGGCCCCCATAAGCCCCGACAAGCACAAGCAACACACACTCTTCTTATTTGGGATAATATAGGTTTGTAGACATACTAGAATGAAGGTATACTTGATCCCCAAAATTGTATCCGAGCCTGGTAGCTCCTGCAACTGGGTCTGAGCTAACTGGGCTCCTGTAGCTATGTTTCATCCATCTGGGCTCCCGTAACAGTACCTAAGTCGTCTGGGCTCCTGTAACTATATTTGAGCCATCTAGGCTCCTATATTTGTATTTGAGTCGTCTGGGATCCTGTAACTATATCTGAGCTATCTTGGCTCCTGTAACTGTATTTGAGTCATCTGGGCTCCTAAAACTATATCTGAGTAGGACTATGTACTGTGTCGCCAAACCACACCTTACGTTGTCTAGCTCAGCAAGATACACTAACACCCACCCTCAAGCCTCTATGGCCTCAAGGCGGTTACAAGACGCGTACTAATCCTTCTAATTGGAAAACAACATAACAGGGACTCCTACGTCGCCTCTGGCGACAACCAAAACTTGATATAAACATCCCAACAAGGAACACTATACTATAACCTCTCTTTGTTCCGCGACAGCTAACCACAACACTAATAGGCATCGGCTACTACAAGGTATTGTATGTATAAGCTAAACAACATGAGTAACTTGCCGAAGGGAATTAGACTTAACATACCTCGAATGTCAATTCTCGTTTATTCTATTAGTTCCAACCTATAGCCAATGATTCCACTCAACTACAGCCCTTATGTTGAGAGAATAGGGCTATTTTCACTATTAAGACTCAACAAACAACAATATCTTTTGATAATAATAACTATAATTCAACTCCATTTAATTCGGCCGAAAACTCACAATTTCTCGAGAGTTCAGAAGAGAGAAATGCTTACCTCCTGTTTGTGGCCACTTAGGACTCAACTTGAAGTAATCCCGACAACCTTTACTTGGCAAGGTTCTGGTACACCGAGCGAATTTTCAAGAAATAACTCTGTAGGGACGCTCCTCGTAGGCCTAGAACTTGATATCCAGGATGAATTTGCATTTGGACTTGGTTTGGCGGCATAATTTGACGAAAATTAGATGAAAATCACATTTGCTCTCTTCTCTTGGTTTAGGGAAATATTATAAATGATTCAATGAAATCAAGGAGGGATTTATATATAATTAGGGTGGTGGAACGGGGGCACAGCGCTCCACCCATCATTCCAGGACATGTCGGTCATGGCGTCAGCTGGCAGGCACGGCACGACGCCTCATGCGCCTAGCCTCCTCCTCGACCTCCTGCCTGCTCAATGTTGTGCTTGTATATCCATCCCCCAGGCCTTTTCTTGCATGCATCATACTCCAAAACTCTCAACATATGTACACACGTGTCCATTAATTTATAGAAACTTATGAGGCATAACATCATCCCCCTTTAGGAACATTCATCCTCGAATGTAATCTTTAGATTTAAAAGACTCAACTCCTTTAATTATTGCTGGAAAATTTTCAGTAGAGTCTCCTCTATTATATGGACTATCCGAAAACCTGAAATGCAGAAAAGCCCAATATAGGCATCTCATAGGACTCCATAAACAACTACTCCACCACGTAGAAGTGAACGACTAAATGGTACTAGTAATATAGACAATAGAGTAACATCTAAACAACAGTATCACTTCAACTGTATGACCTGGGTCAGGTCTGAACACAAGTGAGGATATCTAGAACTCATGTCGTTCTCAGCTTCCCAAGTCATTTCCTCTACATTTCTGTACCTACATAAGACTTTAATGAAGGCCACATCTTTAGTTCTCAGTCTACGAACCTGTCTATCTAGTACAGCAACTGGAGTCTCTTCGTAGGACAACTCTTCAGTAACTTGAACATCCTCGATTAGAACAACCTGAGAAAGGTTTCCTATACATTTCCATAACATTGATACGTGGAAGACTTGATGAACAGATTCTAACCCTGCTGGTAGTTCTAACTCATATGCTACTCGGCCTATCCTTCGAAGGATTTGATACGGACTAATGAACCTAGGGCTAAGCTTGCCCTTCTAGGGCAAAACCTTAAGAACACCCAATCATCTACATTAAACTCCAAGTCTCAATGCCGAACATCAGAATAGGACTTTTGACGACTCTGGGCTGTCAGCAAGCGTTCTCTGATAAGCTTCACTTTTTCTTATAACTGATGGATCATATCAGGTCCGATAACCCTTCCTCCCCTACTTCGAACTATCCTACGAGGGACCAACATTTCCGTCGATATAGAGCTTCATAAGGGTCCATTTGAATAGCATAATGGTAACTATTATTGTATGCAAACTCGATAAAGGGTAGATGTTCATCCCAACTTCATCCAAAGTCTAGCACACACGCCCGGAGCATATCTTCGAGCATTTGAATGGTGCGCTCTGCTTGACCGTCTATCTGGGGATGGAAAGTCGTACCCAAGTTAACCTGCATCTCCAAACCTTTCTGAAATGACTGCCAAAATCTAGCTGTGAATTGTGCCCCTTTATCAGAAATAATGGATGTTGGAACACCATGTAGCCGGACTATCTCCTTGATATACAATTCAGCATAGTCTTCGGCTGAAAAGGTAGTCTTAACTGGCAAGAAATGGGATGATTTTGTCAATCTATCAACAATGACCCAAATAGAGTCAAATTTGCGCCTGGTACGGGATAGTCCTTTCATAAAATCAATACTAATTGCCTCTCATTTCCATATAGGTACAGCTATCTCCTGAGTTAGTCCGCCAGGTTTTTGATATTTAGCTTTTACCTGTTGGCAATTAGGACAATGTGCCGCAAACTCAGCTATATTTCTCCTCATTCTAGGCGACTAGTATATCTCTTTTATATCCTGGTACACCTGCGTCGACCCGGGATGAAGGGAGTAACGGGAGTAATGTACCTCTACCATGATCTGCTGGCGAAGCCTTGCTACGTCTGGGATGCAGAGTTGACCTCTAGATCTCAAGACCCCGTCTTCTGTTAACTCAAAGGCTGATATTTCACCCTACTGAACCTTGTCTCTGAGCTATACTAGACTAGGGTCCTCGTACTGCCGCTCTTTTACCTCTACCACCAGAGATGATACTGCTATATACTGAAATACAGCCCTATTATCCCCTAAATCTACTACACGTACTTCTAGAATGGCAAACCGATGCAGCTCTCAAGCCATTTCTTGTTGTTTTGGCCTTAAATATGCTAAAATGCCCATGGATCTATAGCTAAGGGCATCAGATACAATATTAGCCTTCCCTAGTTGGTATAGGATGTTCACGTCGTAGTCTTTCAGCAATTCTAACCAACGACGCTGTTGTAAAATTCAACTCTTTCTGCGTGAAGATGTACTAGAGGCTCTTATGATCAGTAAAAATATCCACGTGTATGCCATACAGCTAATGCCTCCATATTTTTAAGGCATGAACCACTGCAACTAATTCTAAAACATGGGTAGGGTAGTTTTTTTCATGCTTCTTTAGCTGTCTCAAAGCATAAGCAATCACCTTGTCGTGTTGCATCAGAACACACCCTAACCTAATGCCCGAAGCGTGACAATATACGCAATAGTCCTCTAAACCCTCCGGTAAGGCCAATACTTGTGCGGATCTCAAACCTGTTTTTCAGCTTCTGGAAACTCTACTCACAAGCCTCGATCCAGTGAAATTTGGATGCTTTCTGAGTCAATCTGGTCAATGGCACTGATAGGGTAGAAAACCCTTCCATGAACCTTTTATAAGACCGGCCTAACCCCAGGAATCTACGAACCTCCATTGGAGTTGTAGGTCTAGGCCATGTCTTAACTGCCTTGATTTTCTGCAAGTCAACTTGAATGCCTGTATCTAACACAATATGGCCCAAGAAGGCTACGGAATCCAACCAGAACTCACATTTCAAGAACTTCGCATATAACTGGCAGTCTCTGAGGATCTAAAGTACTGTTCGTAAGTGATTTCTATGTTCATGCTCTAAGAGGGAATATACCAGAATATCATCAATGAATACTATCACAAACATATCTATGTATGGCCTGAAGATGCTGTTCATCAGATCCATGAACACTGCTGGTGCATTTGTCAACCCGGAGGACATAACTAGGAATTCAAAATGACCATACCTGGTCCTAAAAGCTATTTTTGGAATATCTTTTTCCCGGACTCGCACCTGATGGTACCCGGACCTTAAATCAATCTTGGAGAAATATTTCGCCCCTTGCAACTGATCAAACAAACCATCTATCCTTGGAAGAGGATATTTGTGCTTAATAGCAACTTTATTCAACTGCCGATAATCTATACACATTTGTAGGGAGCCATCTTTCTTTCTCAAAAACAAAACTAGCGCAACCCATGGTGAAGTACTAGGTCTAATAAAACCCTTATCTAACAAGTCTTTCAACTGTTCTTTCAGCTCTTTCAACTCGGAGGGAGCCATTCGATATGGAGGGATGGATATAGGTTTTGTACCTGGTAGCAAGTTGATAGAAAAATCGATCTCACGCTCTGGAGGATTACCAGGAAACTCATCTGGGAACACATATGAAAAATCACTAACCACTGGAATGGATTGAAGAGTCGGGGATTCTGCTTGCATATCCTGAACCCTTACAATATGGTAAATACATCCCATCGCTATCAACTTTCTCGCACGGAGATAGAATATGAACCTACCTTTTGGCGTAGCCACATTTCCTTTACATGCTCGCACTACCTCCCCTAGAAAGTGAAATCGGATGGTCCCGGTCCAACACTCCACATTGGCGTAACATAGTGCTAGCCAATCATACCCATAACTACATCAAAATCAATAATTTCTAGCTCCACTAATCTGCTAAAGTCTAGTGACCGACAATCTCCACTGTACAACCCCGGTAAATTCTCTTAGCAATAATAGATTCACCGATGGGTGTAGACACTGAGAAGTGTCACTAAAGCAATTATGGTGTTATACTAAACTTCCAGGCTACTAACGGAGTAACATAAGACAAAGTGGAACCTAGATATATCAGAGCATAAACTGAGTGAGAACAAACATCCAGCATACCTGTCACAACATCTGGTGATGACTCTGACTCTTGTCATCCCGGTAGAGCATAACTGCGATCCTGACTGCTGCCTGAACTAGATGCCCCTGATCTACCCCAGATTCTATTGGCTAAAGCGGAGGGCCTGTGCGCTGCAGAATGTGCTGAAGCATATGAACCTGCTAAGGACCTATTCTGTTGGTCCTAATCACCCTAGTCTAGTCAGATAATCCCTCATCATATGTCCCTCCTGTCCATAGGAATAATAGGTGGTGGAGCCATATCTGCATCTCCCCAGATGTCGCCTATTGTAAGTACAGCAACGTGGTATAGCTGGTCCAATTTTATTTGTACCCCTCTGCTACTGTAAGCCTGACGATCGTGAACTTTCGTTGGGACCTGATTGTCCACAATGATCTAATCTAATACCCTGCTACTGCTGAAATGGGGGCTTGGGTGGCCTACCTGTTAAATGAGGCATGGGCCCACCATGGGATTCTGCCTAGAAGTCGGCGGGTCTAGCCCTCCAATGTTGCTCCATACTTGCCCTATCAACCACGTACTGAAGCTGCCAGATTTCCTCTATGTTTTGAGCGAAGGCCTGAATTCGTGAGATGTCCATTTCCTCTTGCAGTGTGGCTGTGATACACGATTCCACATATTCTGGTGCAATTCCCATAATAAATCGATGTATCCTGGCAGACATATTATCAACAAACGTTGGTGCATATCTGGCCAAGGAATCAAACCTCAAAAGCATACTCTCTGACACTTATTTTGCCCTGCTCCAGATGTAAAAACTATTATACACTAGCATGCCGGATCTCTCGAGGCAAATAGTGGTCTATGAAGGCTTCAGAGAAGCTGGGCCATGTAGGTGGAGGTGCATCTCTTTCTAGGGCCCTTTCCCAACTTTCATACCACAAAACTGCTATCTCGCACAATCAAAACACTTTTAATTCAACTAAATTTGTTGAGGAAGCATGCATAACCCTGAATATCCTCTGTAACTGGTCAATGAAGTTTTGAGGGTCCTCTCTACGATCAGTTCCTATAAACTGCGAAGGACTCAAAGCAAGGAACTCACAGACTCTCAAACTCCCTGGCTCCTCAGTGGGCTCGGCAACAGCTGGTACTACTGGCTGAGGTTGACGCTGGGCAGCCATCATTGTACCAACATGTAAACTACACTCCCAATATCCTGATGAGAAGGCACATGAATGGCTGGGGGTGGTACTGCTATATCAGTTGCCCTAGAGGGTTCTTGGCATGGCGGAGAATGTTGGGGAGACTGGGATGAAGTCTCCCTATCACCCTCAGATTGGGCTGGCTCTGGCTGGGGCCCCCTACTAGTGCCCTCTCCCGTAGCAGCGTCAAACTCCCGACCAGTCGTGGTCTATCGTACATCATACATCTTCTTTGTAGATAAGCAGAATAATGTAAACTTATGGAGTTACTCTATACAACATGGCTCTATAGCACGACTAGAGGAGGAAGGAGAGTAACCACACTATTATGCCTCGTAGCCTCCTGCCTAAAGAATGTGGGGCACAACATACCTATAGACAAAACTCTACGAGACACAACTAGCAGACTCCCTAAGATACGACCTGCTTTGATACCAAGTTTGTCACGCCCCACCTTGGGAGGCATGACTGGCACCTAATGCCACACTAGGACTTGGGCAGACCTGGCTGAGCATAGGTACCTCTGGTGCTTGCCGGTAACTCAAAATCAAGAACAGAACGAGCTATATCTCGGCTTTAAACACAGCCTCGGGCTGACAAGGCCACGCAAAACCTGTAAAAGAAATAGCTAACCCAATAACAAGGGGATAAAAGGGATCCTATGCGGGACGATAAGACCACCTGCTGTCTAGTTATAACGGATTGAAAAAAACGATCATATTCCCACTAACGCCAGTAAGGCTGCAAACTGACTAGCTAAACAAGGCCCCACATGGCCAACATACACAAAATAAAGTACATAGGCCCCACATGCTAACAACGACCCACAATCGAGAATCTTTAGCCTGCAAGCCTCTAAGAGTGGAACAATGTTAGGGACAGGGCCTCGACCTACCCGAAAACTATACAGCAAAAGGACAAACCTTCTCAAACTATTAACTTCAGAGGAATGGAGCTGACTGAACTGCTGACGCTGGCTGGCAGCTAGGAAGCTCCTGAACCACATCTATCCGCACTTGCAGGCAAGTAATATAGCGCCCCAAAGATGGGGGTTAGTGCAATATGTATCAAATATGTAAGGCAGTAACGAAAGCTGAATAAAGCCAATAGAAGGACTGAAAGTAATCAATCGGGAGGATAAGAATTTAACCTGAATAGCTTCACAATATGGAAGATAACTAGCAGGTATATATACAAACAAGAACCTAACCGGGCTTCCATAAGCCGCAAAGGTACAATCAACACATAATAACCTACCTAGGACCCCATAAGCCCGGACAAGTACAAGCAATACACACTATTCTTATCTGGGCTAATATAGGTCTGTAGACATACTATAACTAAGGTATACTTGATCCCTGAAACTGTGTTACACCCCGTAAGATTCCCAGAACCTAGATGGCCTATTCGCGCGTTGGTTAAGCATATTTGAAAGCCATACGTGCTATAAAAAGGCCTGGGAAAAGATCGAACAAGAAGACTGTCGAACCATCGCGGGAGGAGCCGGGGCAGAGCCCCTCCGCGATGGCGTCGTGTCATGGAGGCGGGGCCACCACGTTGGCTCCGTGACACGTTGGGCCTGTCCAGGCCCAAATGTACAAAGCCCCCACTTCGGTTTTAAGTGATATATTTCATTCTTATAATTTCCAGAAGCGTAGAGAACAGAGAGAGACGAAGAGAGTGAATATATTATCGTTTGATTACGCTGTCAAACGTAGTCCAAATCTAAATTAACCTCAGGTACCGAGGTATTTAGCAGCAGGGAGCATTCCTACGGATTTTGTT
>JACEIK010006933.1:68208-82797 GCA_018107945.1 Datura stramonium
AGTATATTTTAAGTAAATAGGGCAGTGGAGGCGCTAGGGCGTCATGCCTGCGTCACCGCTTGTGATGCTTCAGTAAAATGTCCATAACTTCTTACTCTGAACTCCGATTAACAAGAGGTTTGATGTTATGAAAACTAGACTCAAATACCTTTAATTTTATAGGTCGTGGGGGCTTCTAATTCATTAAATATTGGGATATATGATCATTTAAAGTTGACCCTTATTTATGAACTTCACATACTCTTTGTTTCTTTTTATCTTACACATTTTCCTTGTCATCTACGACCAATATACAACCCGTACTTTCCTTAACCTAGCATAAAAACATCCAATAATCACAAAAAAATTTCGGGTTGTTATAAAATCATTCATGAAGTTCATGGCTAAATACATAATAACATAATGGATCCCACTTGAAATACATGATTAGGCATGAATAAGGGCCGGTGAATCGGCCAAAAGTCATAAATCCATAAATCATGAAATCCATGCATACTTATAAAATATGCATATACTTGATATTCATAAATCCATGATGAGTACTTGAGCGAATTCATATCATAAATCATAAATCATAATTTAGGGCTTAAGAAGATCAAGATCATAATAGAACAATAAAATGACTTCTCATGAAATTTACATAGTTGGGAATAATTTAAATAAAATTTTAAACTATAAATTAATAATCAAAATAGTTATTAAATATTCCCATATATCATAAAACATGATTTGATACGTGGAAGGAATTGACCCATAGATAGGTCATAGAGAATTTCTCAAGAATTGGAATAAACCCCATAAGATCATGAAACTTGAATCTAGAATTGAAATCCATGGTATTTAGAAGAATTTAGAGCATGAGAGTGAAAAGAACTCTCATTCATTAGCTTCACATACCTGGGTAAATCGAATTCATACTCCTACTTGAATTCCCAAAAGAAATTGAAGAGAATTTGATGAAATTCTTCAAACTTGATCTTCAAGGAAGGCTCTAAGTTTCATGCATGGAGTGGAGATACTTAGAATAGGTTTTACCCCCTTAAAACCCTAGTAACTAAGCTTAAAACGGCGTATTTTAGAATCTTAGCGCCTAGGAATGATGAAAATATCCTTAATGAAAAACCTGAAAAATCTGCACTGCTAGTGATAACGATTGATACAATGAGTCGTTACTGGCTCCGATGGTTCGTCCCTTCCCTCGTTGCTTCAGCCTACTTTTCAGACTTGGGTCTGCTACCACAATTGATACTACGAGTCGTACCCATCTCCCAAGACTCATGGTAACCACCCGTTGTCACTACTGTCTGCCTTTTGGGAACCCTTCTAACGGGACCATAAAATGACTCATCCCTTCGGACAACGAGTCATCCTATGACTCGTGCCAACCCTTTTTACCAAGACCATCCTCCCAACGACCCCCTTGAAATTAGCATACAAAAGTTTAAAAAAAAAAGTTAAAAAAAGAGATTAAGAATAAAGAGATTAGCATAACTTAAACAATTAAACATGGACTAATATCTACTTCTTAAATATTAAGAATGACAAGAGTTGACTAAAGGGTCATTAAAAATAAAGAAAGGTAATCATTTCAGGTAAACAACGGTGACATATCAGTAATTTGGACAAATATTTATTAAATTCATGACAAAGCTTAACAAGACGATACTAGACTTTTCACCCAAATTAGCCTATAAGCAAATTCAAACAAGCAAGAGTCCTCAAGGGCTAGGATAAATAAATTTCCATATCATGCAAACATAAACTTTTGAAATAAATGCGCAATGGTAGTGACCAAGAGCCAAACAACGTCATGTTGAGGCATACTTATATTCATAACTCAAGTAAAAAATAAGAGTCAAGACATCACAAGCAGACAAAGGTTGAGATTAGAATGTTTGTGGACTAAGGCCTCACACTTACCCCGAGAAGGGGAAGTCTTATCCACTTAATTGAAAGATTGTGTACTAATTCATTAATCATGAATATAAAGAAATAATGAGAAAGGTAGCCCAATACATATATTCACAAATGATAATATAGAAGGGAAATCTATTCATGCCATGGAACTTTCTTATTCAGGGATAACCTGGGGATCCCCAACTTTGAGGTATTATGAAAAAGTAAATGATTACACAAAGTTTTCACTAAAAATTAGTTTGAAGATCAACCTAAGCTCTCTCCTAAACTGTGGGGTAAAAGAGACGAGGAGATAAGTGTAACACCCTGTATAATTTGAGAAATAAATTCATACTTTCACGATAGGATTAAGAGTACATAATATACTAATAAGGAAGTGTTATTAGCCCCAATGTGGCACGGACGTAAACAAGAAATTTCATCAACTTTTCTTCGNCTAATAAGGAAGTGTTATTAGACATTTGAGTCACTCTATGATCGTATTTAATATTGATCGTTGATCAAGTTGTATAACAAAATTCGGCAAAAGTTATCGCAAATTTCTTTCTTTAAATTCTCTAAAATTTGGGTCAAATGTATTGAAAATATTCTCCGAATGTATAAGGAGGTAGGGATACTACAACCTATAAAATTAAAGGTCTATGAATATAGTTTTCAACACATTAAATCATTCATAAATGTGACTTTGGAATAGGGAGATATTTGTATTTCTGCGAGACCGCGCAAGCAAGCATGTCAACAATGGGCCAAGACGGTGGAGGACTATTTAAGCCCCTTGGTCGGTGGTTGTTACCCATTTCCAAATTCTGGAAATTTTAAATAGTGGAAATTCTCTCTAGAGGTGTTCCAACATGTTTTTTTATTGTTTTGGACTAAGGATACATAATCCAAGGTGGAATCGGAGGTCAGAAAGTGGGGAATTGTGTGTAGCTTGCATTTTGATATCTTTTTCAGGCTTTTGGCGGCTGTTTCATGGTGAAGCTATTGGTAAGTCTTCTTCCTTTGGTATTTCTTAGTTTTTCATGTTAGTTATGAATTCATTATCAATAATAGGTTTTTGTTTCAGAGATTCTACCGCCGATTTCGTCGAAAGTAAGCCGAGTAAGTGTCATCTTGTGTTGTTTCTTTGTTGAACTTGTTGGAAGCATGCATGGGTTTTGAACTTCTGTTATTATGCAGTATTTTGGTTCTTTTGTAAGTAAATACTTTATTATATTTATTCATAGGAGTTTATGATATGTTAAAGCTTATATTTCTTCCATTTTTGCATGATTTCGGTGAAGTATCGCTACTCATAAACTCTTGCTTATTGGCTGTTTTTGGAGCCTTAAAATTGTGTTGTTTCTAATCTTGTTAAGGTTATGTTTATATGGTTTATGTGCATATATATATATATATATGTGTGTGTGTGTGTGTGTGTGTGTGTGTGTGTGTGTGTGTNGTGTGTGTGTGTGTGTTAGGTTGATTGCTAGCTTCAGATTTGGCCATTGAAGGGCATGGTTGCGACCATTAAATAGATTTGTAATATCGATAGGGTAGTTAAGTTGTTTCAGTAGTTATTGTTTTTTTTCATACCTCTATCATGGGTTGTTTATGTGGTTAAGGTGGTCTGGCGGGTTGATTGATGGCTTAATAGTTGTTAGGACCAGTGGTGGCGACTTCATTTGGTTATAATTTTAGTCGGTGGCCGTGTTAGCCTTATTGATTGAACTTTGGGGGACTTAGTAAGAGTTGGAATATTGTACCTTTCATAAATGTATGGTTTGTTTTTGAACATTGGTTGTGTATGTACTTGTCATGACCCGAGCTAGGACCCAGGATTGAGACATGGGACCTAGAACCACGAATGGATCCAAGTCGACCCATGGTATGAACATAGCGCCTAACGAGCATACATCAAGAGGAATCTTATAAACGAACATGAATAAGTGAAGGTATGAATAGCATAACGATCATTAAATAGAGTCAATGCTCGATAAAGCTAAAAATCTACATATTATCTGATAAGCCTCTAACATGTCTGATAAGCCGATGGAACAATATCCCCAACTAGCTCGCTAAAGTCTGAAACTGAATATAACATAACTCAACTCTAAATTGAATGTCCTTGGATGATATGGACTTACCAACGATGGGAAACTGAGCTAAGCTGGGGGAGCTGGACTAATGGAAGAACTGAGTCTAATCATTCGAACCTGTATCCTGAAACGATACAACATAGAGTATGCGGTTAGTACTTTGAATGTACTCAGTGTGAAAAAGGGTAAGTAAAACATGTTGTGTAACTGTAACTGAAAATCATGCATATAAACATTAATCATAAGATCATGAGAGTAAGGTTGCATGATGAAATGTGAATCTGAAACATGTAATCAAAAGTAGAATATCGTATATGAATAGAATGATCCAAAGATAAAATAGATATCATATGACTTTTCATAGCTGAAATCACAAGTAAAAACTTGTAAACTGATCATTGGGTCAAACCTGCTATAAAACATAGTATCATAAGTAATAAACATGAATAACTGAAATCACGAGGAACAATGGGAGACTCATCATAATTGACACCGTCATGATAGAGCTTATGTGATGCCACAACTATCACATTAAAGTTGGTAGAGCCGTCCAAAACCTTGTCAGAGCTAAGAACGCTACCATGATATCAATATCAAGCTGAAGGCCTTCTAGCGAGTGAGGAAAATTCTCAAGGGAGGTCCCGCTGTATAAATATACCTATTTTGGCACATAGTTCTTAGAACCGGTGTTGACATGAACCCCTAGCCTACTCGGTGCTAGACACTACTCATAAAAATATGTATAGTGCTCCCATCATTTTTCAACGAAGTCGAAACCATAATTTATATGCATAATCTGAAATCTGAACATGGGGAGTCCTGGCTCCAAACATGCCATAAGCTGAAAGAGGGCGCATTGGCTCCAATCACATGGTAAGCTGATATTAAAAAGCTTAGCTGAATCATGAAAACATGCTTAGCTTGTGTGGGCTTGTCCAAATCATAAAGTCACGCATACTTGAAAGAGACTTTAGAAGTCAAAATAGATTCATACTCGGGTAATTTATAAACATTCAGTTATGCTAGGTATCTATTTGAAATCATGAATCATGAACTTGACTTTTTATGAAACTTGCATAATTGGGCATAAATTTTTTTAACTTAAAATCATGAATTTATAATCAAAATATGTATAAAATCTACCCTTGAATCTTAAAACATGCTTTTAAAAAATGAAGGGAATTGACCCATAAAAAATCATAGAGAATTACATGAAATTGAGGTAATAGTCCATAAGATCATAAACTTGAATTCATACTCGAATTCATAAACTTTTGAGGAGGAATTTAGGCATGAGAGTGAAACAAAACTCTCATTTCATAACCCTAAATACCTGGGTTAACTGACTCTCAACTAGTCTTTGAAAGCCCAAGAGATTTGAGGAAGAATTTGAAGGATTCAAGCTTGATCTTCAAAGGGAAACTTCTAAACTTGCATGCATTAGGGTTGAATAAATTAGAGTAGGTTAAAC
The DNA here is from genome assembly GCA_018107945.1 of Datura stramonium. Lineage (NCBI taxonomy): Eukaryota > Viridiplantae > Streptophyta > Magnoliopsida > Solanales > Solanaceae > Datura > Datura stramonium. The sequence continues at coordinate 73,675 of JACEIK010006933.1, forward strand.
TCCCTTAATACACATCTTTCAGAGATTAAAATGGAGTAGTTTAGGACTTAGGAGCTTAGGAATTACGGAAATCCTTTTATTAATTCGCTTGAAAAGTGACACTGGCAGTCACCACGAGGAACATGATGAATCATTAGGTTCTTTGATGACACATTGCCTCCCCTCGTCCCCACCATTGAAGATTTCCAATTTTCTTCCAACCTTATCCAAAGAATGCTCGACCTGACGAGTCATGAAGTAACACCACAACTCGTCCCTCCACCAATTTAGTCCCTCTGAAAGAGTCCCCTGATTCCAACTCTGCACCTCCCAACGAGGGAATCAAACACTCATTCAGTTTCATGATAGGTTGTTCCTCGACCCGTTGCCACAAACTTCCCAAGACAGCACCACTTAATGGGTCACTTAACGATCCGTCAAGTAACTTAATGAGTCACCCGATGAGTCTTTCTATGACCTGGTGCGGATTCTCCTACTTTCTCTGATTCAACCCACGGGTCTAATCATAGAGACTTTCGGGATATTACAATATCTATCCACTTTGATAACATTCATCCTCGGATGTAGGTTAAGCATACTAAAAAGCTGGGGAAAGAATTGCATAAAAAAACTAAACAATTAAAGATAAAATCTAATGGAGTGATTGACTTTGGATTGATATACATGACTGTAGTGAATTCACGAATCATACATACATGCCAAAATATGAAAGGAACTGAGAGGCATGAACTTGACATGAAACTGAATAGAGTACTAAAGAGGAAACTGATACCTCATACTAGAATTTATTTGGATGGGAAAATATGCGGGTATCTATCCATCATATCTATTTTGACTTCCAATGTAGCTCCCTCAACAAGCTGATTCCTCCATAAAACTTTCATTCAAGCTACTTCTTTGTTTCTGAACTTTCGAACCTGATGATTAAGTATCTCTACTAGAACCTCCCCATAAGTAAGGCTATTCTTCATACCAATGCTCCCCACCTGAATAACCAAGACCAGTTAACCCATGCACTTCTTCAATAAAGACACATGGAAAACTGGATGTACAGAAGCTAATTTTGCTGGTAACTCCAACTCATATGCCACATTTCCAACTCACCTCAGAATCCTATAATGACCAACATATCAAGGACTAATCTTCCCTTTCTTTCTGAACCTCATAACTCCCTTCACGGGAGACACCTTTAAAAACATCCAATCATTAACTTCAAACTCAAGCTCTTCCGTATAACATCTGTATAAGACTTCTGATGGCTCTGAGTTAATTTCAGCCTTTCCTTGATAAGGTGTACTTTCTCTATGGCCTCATAAACTGAATTTGGCCCTATCAACGTAGCCTCACCTACTTCGAACCAACCAACAGGTCATCTATACCATGGCCCATAGAAAGCCTCAAAAGGAGCCATCCTAATGTTGAAGTGGTAACTGTTATTGTAAATGAAGTCAAATGAGAGGAAAATGATCATCCCAACTACCCTTGAAGTCAATCATAAACACTCTCAAGATGTCCTCAAGAGTCGAATGGTATTCTCGGCCTGGCCATCTGTCTGCGGGTGAAAAGCCAGGCTATGCTTGACCTGAGTGCCAAGTCCCTTCTAGAACGATCTCCAAAACTGTGAGGTGAACTGAGTACCTCTATCTAAAATGATGGACAAGGGAATTCCATGAAACCAAACCAAATCTCGAATGTATAATCTCGCATACTCCTCAGCTGAATGAGTAGTTTTGACCGGTAAGAAATATGTTGCTTTGGTCAACCTATCTACAACCATCCATATAGAGTCATACTGTCGATGTGTACAAGGAAACCCCATAATGAAGTACATATTGATCTCCCCCACTTCTAATTAGGGATACTAATGTCTTGTAACATACCTCCAGGTCTTTGATGCTCAACTTTCACTTGTTGACAATTTGGACATTTAGCCACAAACTCCGCGATGTCCTTCCTCATGCCATTCCACCAATGGAATTCTCGTAGGTCACGGTACATATTATTGGCACCTTGATTGATAGAATACTAAGAGCCATGAACCTCACCAAACATCTGCTCTCTCAAATAGTCAACTCCCGAAACACATAAATGACCCTGATAATGAAACAAACCATCTCCCCCTTGGAAGAAGACCTCCACCTTTTGATTCTAAACAACTTCCTTTAACTTTACCAAGAAGTATCCTCATCTTGCCTATCTTTTATGTTGATCACCAATGAATATTTTGACCCATTCTGAACAATGACACCACCATCTATCGAGTCAAATAGGCAAACCCCTAAATGAGGAAGCCAATGCACATCTTTCACCAACTCCTTCCTTTCCTCCTCAAAGTGAGAAACACTCTCCATGGATATCCTACTAATAGCATCCGTCACTACATTGGCATTGCCCAGATGATAAAGGACACTCATGCCATAATCTTGTAGAATTTCTAGCCACCTCCTTTGTCGCAAGTTCAGGTTATTCTGAGTGAAAACATATTGAAGGCTCTTATGGTTTGTGAACACATCTATATGCATCCCATAAAAGTAGTGTCTCCAAATCATTAATGCAAATACCACCACTGCCAACTCTAGGTCATGTGTCGGGTAATTCTTCTCATGAGTCTTAAGCTTTCTAGAGGCATACGCAATGATCTTACTATGTTGCATCAACACACAACCAAGTCCAACCCTAGTGAAATCATAATACACCATAAATCCATTCGTTCCCTCTGGTAGACTCAATACTGGGGCTAAAGTGAGTCGAGTCTTTAACTCCTGGAAACTCTTCTCACAAGCATCCAACCACTGAAATTTGGCCTTCTTCTAGGTAAACTTAGTCAATGGTGTTGCAATGGATGAAATCATTCAAAAAATATCCTATAGTAGCCAACTAAACCCAAGAAGCTCCTGATATCCAAAGGATTAACTGGTCTAGGACAATTCTTCACTGCCTCTATCTTTTGAGACTCCACCTATACACCCTCACTTGACACCACATGACACAAAAAATGCTACTGATTTTTCAACCCCCGAGTCTATACCCCGGACGAGGCACAGTACTTGGAGTCCCAAGTAATCACAAGTCAACCCATGGTCTATCATAACACTGACATTAAGAGTAAAAACATAGAGGAAGACTTAAAAAATAAAATAAAACATTTATGAAGAAGAACTAAATCATAAAGTGTAAAACAATTGAGACAAAGTTGAAAATCTGAATCTATGTCTGTGTCTGAAAGCCATCTATCTGATGAGTTGTTGGGACAAGCCCCCAGCTAACTCTAAGTCTAGCGGAAAGAAATATAAAAGAAATAATCCTCGTCCTTGAAAGATGAGGATTCACCAACGATGCAACTGAAAACTTCAAAGCGAGATCTGCTAACAGTGCTGAGGCTAAGAACCTGCAGCTGTATCATAAAAGGATACAACATAAAAGGTATGCATCAATACTTTTAATGTACCGAGTAAGTAGGAGAAACCATAACACGAAGAAAAAATAACTAAACTGTAAAGAAATGCAGTGACCAACTGGTATGATGAAACTGAATAAACTGAAGTATACTGAGACGATCAAAATGACTCTATCTGATGGTCAAGGACATGCCCTAAATTTGAGATTCTGATATGAGATTTCTATCCTGAAGGTAAATCAATTCCCAATTTTCCCAAACCANGAATAAACTGAAGTATACTGAGACGATCAAAATGACTCTATCTGATGGTCAAGGACATGCCCTAAATTTGAGATTCTGATATGAGATATTGTACGAAATTGATCTAAACCTAGTAGTCTGAAACTGTTCTGAACTGAGCTAATCTGAGACTGACTGATTTGACTAGTGGGAGAGTTTACAACCGAAATATAACAATATGAGCTAGACGTGGAGTCTAATGTATACACCTCATCGGTAGGACCCAATATACCTTGCAAGGGTATAGAGGCATGAATTGGGTGATCACAAGTCTAGGGCCATGACGCCAATAAAATATAACCTACATTGGCAATGTAGTTTTGGAAATATGGGTGCGTTGGAACTCCGGTCCGCTTGGTGCTAAGTTCTACTCCCAAAGCTGATATCTCAAAATTGGGGCCCAAGACTATGTCAGGAATACCTATGTGGAAGTACCCTAATAGTCTTATCGGATTGGATTCTATAATTGGTGTTCTATGACTGCCAGAGATACTTATTTGGAAGCGTCGTAACTATCTAAAGAACAAACTATAATATGAAACAGGGGTCCTAAGGCTGTTTAGAGCAGCTTATCTAAAAGTATCATGACTGCCTAAGAACCACCAAAATCAAATATTTAGTCTAATAACAATAACTGGGAGGCATCACTAACATCTCAGGAATTAACTGTGGTCAAATTGATCAACTAAATTTTCTAGAAAACACTGAGTGTAATAATCTGACTGAGACTGGACATATAAATATCTGACTAAAATTTCCACATACACTAATAATATGGGGATTTCAAATCTGTTAGAATCAAGCTACCGGGAAACTAGTCCAACATACAAGATTCCAAATTCTATTGAACTGAGGACTAGGGCTAAATCATTCCATAAGATATCATTCTAAAAACTGTCTAGAATTATGGAATAGTAAGCAATTAAAATTCGTGAGAAATATACCACTTAAAATATCAAGGAAATTAGTCTGACAAGTTTCTACATTTCGAATTCACAGGGCTGAACTGATAGAGAAAAATAGCGAAGATTTTTGGGGACACAAGGGAAGAACTATTCCCTTGTTGAATTCCCACATACCTGGTGAAGAATTTTTGGAGAAACTCCCTTGAGAACCGAAGAAGAAGTCAAATTCCCTAGCTCTACTCTTGCTACTTCCTGACTATTCTCACTTTACACTGTGAGAGAATGAGTGAAATGACTGGAGGAGGATGTCATTCTACCCCTTTAACTCCCTCATAAAGAGTCCAAAATGATGGGGTTTTAAGATAAAGAGGCTAGGAAGTTACAAAAATAACCCTGGAATAAGATCTGGAAATTTTCCCGACAGGATCCAACAAGCCTCACAATGGGTCATTAGTCGTAACCACGACCCGTTGGAACAGACCGTTGGTCCTGTGCCAAAAAATCATGCTCACTGGAATGGGGCCACGGAAGGATGCCACGACTCATTGGGACACCCACCGAGTCACTGGTATCTCTCATTGTCACAGATAGGGAAAGCTGGGCCCTAAGACAATGGGCAACACAACGACTCATTGGTAGGACCAATGGGTCATTGTATCAACTCGTGGTCAACACTACTTGGGCCTGGAACTTACCGACAGGTGGAAACGACGGGTCATTGGTGGCAACCATGAGTTGTTGATTCCACTCGTTGCTTTTGTGAACCTCTTTCAACCTTTACTGGAAAAAACTGACAACGACTGACTACAGTGGGTCGTTGTAGTTATCAACGACTCATTGAATTTCTCATTGGTTCTAAGAAGGACACCGGCTGGGCAAAAAACGACCCCTACTATGGTTCGTTGGTACCACCAATGACCCGTTGTCTGGGTCATTTGAGACAAAAAAATTTAGTTTTTCTCTTCTTAGTCTGAGTTCATCTAGGAAAGTTTCAGGGTGTTACAATATCTCCCCCTTGGGATCATTCGTACTCTAATGAAGACTAATGCTGCTTGAAAACTAGGAAAAAAGATGAAATTCCTAGACTGAGACTATGAGCTGGTTTCTGAAGGAGTAAGTGACTCCGAGCTGACATAATCGTACTAACAGAGCTGATCCAACTATAACGCACATAGAAAATCTGAATAGCGCTGACAAGTACGGAACTGAACAGCATGCTGAGGAAGGATTTAGTACCTAATGTTGGAATTGAACTGGAAGGAAAAACTTGAGGGTATCTGGCCATCATGTCTGCTTCTTCTTCCCGTGTGGCTCCCTAAACTAGATGGTTCCTATACAAAACTTTCACCGAAGCGACTTCCTTGTTTCTCAACTTACGAATCTGATGGTCAAGGATCTGAATTGGGACCTCTTGTAAGGGAGACTGTCTTTTATTTCTACACTATCTAGTGGCACAACTGAAGTTGGATCACCAATGCACTTCTTCAATAGTGACACATGGAATACTGGGTGCACCGATGCTAACTCTGGAGGTAGTTCTAACTTATATACCACACTACCAATTCGCTTCAAAATTTTGTAGGGTCCCACATATCTCAGGCTGAGTGTTCCTTTATTCCCAAATCTCATCACCCCTTTTATGTGTGAAATTTTTAGATAAACCCAGTCATCCACTACAAACTCTAATTCTCTTCTCCTCACATCAACATAAGATTTCTGATGGCTTTGCATTATCTTCAACCTCTCTCTAATAAGTTGTACCTTCTGCATAGCCTCATGATCTGATTCTGGCCTGATCAGCGTAGCTTCACCAACTTCAAACCACTAAATAGGAGATCTACACATCCTACCATACAATGCCTCGAACGGGGCCATCTGGATACTAGAGTGGTAGTTGTTGTTATATGCAATGTCGATGAGAGGTAGGTGATCATCCCTACTACATTTGAAATCGATCACACATGCTCTCAACATATCTTCTAAAGTATATACAGTCTGCTCAGCTTGTTCATCTGTCTGTGGGTGAAAAGTTGTGCTGAGCTTGACCTTGGTGCTGAGTCCCTTCTGAAAAGATTTTCAGAAATAAAAGGAGAACTGGGTACCTCTATTTAAAATGATGGAAAAGGGAACCCCAGGAAGTCTGACCAACTCTCGAATATAAATCCTAGCATAATCCTCAGATGAATCTGTAGTTTTAGCTAGAAGAAAGTGTGCTTGACTTGGTTATCTAGTCTATTTCACCCAGATTGAGTCAAACTACAGATGAGTCCGAGGTAGACCTGCAATAAAATTTATATTTACTTCTTCCCACTTTCATGTGGGTATGCTAATATCCTGAGTCATACCTCTCGGTATCTGATGTTTTAGTTTGACCTGCTGGTAGTTCGAGCACTTAGCTGAAAATTATGCAATGTCTCTTTTCATGTCGTTGCACTAGTAAATATCCCGTAGATCATGGTACATATTAGTAGCTCCAGGGTGGATAGAGTATCGCAAAATGTGTGCTTCAGTCAGTGTTTGTTGTCTCAGGTCACCCACATCCGGCAGACAGAGTCTACCCGGGTAACGGAGTATACCATCTCCCCCTTGGGAGAAAGCCTACACTTCTTTTTTGAGAACCACCTCCGTCAGCTTAAGAAATATGGGATCTTCATCCTGCCTTGACTTAACTTCAACTACGAATGAGGAATCTAATCCACTCTGTACCACTAGTCCGCCCTCAGCAGTATCAATCAACTGCACTCCCAACTGAGCTAACATGTGAATATCCTTTGCCAGTTCCTTTTTTCCCTCTTTAACATGAGCCACGCTCCCCATTGATATCCTGCTTAGTGCATCAGCCACCACATTGGCTTTTACTAGGTGATACAACACACTTATGTCACAGTCCTTTAGTAGCTCCAACCATCTTCTTTGATGAAGATTTAGATCTTTCTGACTAAACACATACTAAAGGCTTTTGTGATAGGTGAATACATCCACGTGAGCCCCGTAAAGGTAGTGCCTCCATATCTTCAACACAAATACCACCACTGCCAAGTACAGGTCATGAGTCGAATAGTTGTTCTCATGAACCTTGAGTGGTTTGGAGGCATAAGCTATCACTTTACCTTGATGCATCAGAATGCAACCAAGCCCAACTTTGGAAGTGTCACAATAAACCATAAACCCATATGTTCCTTCTGGCAAGGTTAACACTGGAGCGGTAGTGAGTCGAGTGTTTAACTCCTGAAAACACTTTTCACATGAATCTGACCACTGAAATTTCACCTTTTTCTGAATCAACCTAGTCATATGGGATGCAATAGAGGAGAAGCCTTCCATAAAACATCAGTAATAGTCGGTTAGACCCAAGAAGCTTCTAATTTGGGTTGGTGAAGTAGGTCTTGGCCAGTATGTCACCACTGCTATCTTTCGAGGATCTATATAAATAACCTCACCCGAGACCAAGGAAAGTCACCAACTTCAACTGGAATTCTCATTTGCTGAACTTAGCGAACAACTGGCAATCGTTGAGTGTCTGTAGCACTATCCTCAGATGGTTAGCATGTTCTTCCTTGCTTCTGGAGTATACCAGAATATAGTCAATAAATAAAATGATGAACATGTCTAGATATGGCTTGAAAACCTTGATCATCAGGTCCATAAAAGTTGCTAGGGCATTAGTCAATCCGAAGGACATAACCACAAATTCATAGTGACCATACCGAGTTCTGAAAGCTGTTTTCGGTATGTCACTTTCTTACTCATAGCTAATGGTACCTCGACTTGAGATCTACCTTGGAGAAACAACCGGCTTCCTAAAGCTGATCGAGGAAGTAGTCAATCCTTGTTAGGGGGTACCTGTTCCTGACTGTAACCTTATTCAACTGACGGTACTCGATACACATCCTGAGGGTACCGTCATTCTTCCGCATGAATAATATTGGAACACCCCATGGAGAGATGCCTTGGGGGGTATGACTGGCACTGGTGCCCTGTTAGGACCTGGACTGCTAACTGGTGAGCCTAAGCACATCTGGTGTCTGGCTAGCTCTATCTCAGATTTCTGGAAACAATGAGCTATATAGCGGCTGTAAATACAGCCTCCGGCTGACTGCGCCTATAGCCACCTGTAAATATGACTTCAGCTAACCAGAAACAAACGTATAAAGGGGAACCTATGCGGGCCGACAAGGCCATCATGCTGTCTAGTCATCTGAGACTCAACATAAGAAATACTGTATATCTATGTGACCGGCAAGGTCACCACTACTATCAGATTATGGCCCCACACGACCAATACAATCAGAAATGCTAAACAACTAACAAACACACGGCCTCACATGATCGGCACAACTAACCACAGGGAGATGTATATATACAATCTGCAAGCCTCTATGAGTACTTTTAGAATGGTCGGGACAGGGCCCCGACCTACCCATACTGTACAACAAAAGGAAAATGAACTACACCTCTGAATATCAAACTCCGGATGACAGGAGCTGATGACTCTATAAGCTGGCTAGAATCACGAGGGATCGCCTCCTCGTCTATGAG
>JACEIK010006934.1:0-13870 GCA_018107945.1 Datura stramonium
TAATCATGTTGGTTAGTATAAATTCACATTTACCTAAGAATCACATGAGAATGTACACATAACAATAGATAAACAAGTAGAAATGAAGTATTTGAGTATCTCTTGGGCATGAAATTCTGCCCAAGATCATAAGACTTAGAAGCGAGTGGACCGAGGTTCCAGCGCACCCAGTTTCCCAGAGCTATGTTGCTATCGTAGGATATTTTTTATTGGCCTCATAGCCCCAGATGTGTGATCACTCAGTTCCTGACTTTATAACCTGGCAAGGTATATTGGGTCCTACCAATGGGGTGTATACATCAGACTCCACATCTAGCTTACGTGGTTATATGTCGATTATAGACTCTCCCACTTGTCAGCTTAGTTCAATCTCATATTAGTCAGTTTAGATCAGTGAAGTACAGTATTTCAAATTAGTATCTCAGATTTCGGGCATGTCTTTAACCATCAGACAAGGTCATTTTAACCATCTCAGTATATCACAGTTATTCAGTTTCAGTATTTTCAATTGGTCATTACATGTCTTTAAAGTTTAGTTGTTTTATTACCCATGTTATGGTTTCTCCTACTTATTCAGTACATTCAAAGTACTGAGGCATACTTTTGTGTTGTATTATTTTATGATACAGCTGGAGGTTCTCAATCACAGCACCGTTAGCCGACCTCGCTCATATTTTTTTTAGTTGCATCATTGGTGAGTCCTCATCTTTCGTGGACGAGGATTATTTCTTTCAGTTATATTTCTTTTATTTAGACTTGAAGTTAGCTAAGGGCTTGTCCCAACAAAACAGTAGTTGTAGTTGGATTTCAAACACAGACATAGTTTCAGACCTTCAACTTTGTTTAAGTTGTTTTTGAACTTTGTGATTCGACTTTATTTTCATAAATGTTTTATATTATTATTTTAAAGTTTACACTATGTTTTACTTAGAATGCCAGTGTTATGATAGACCATGGGTTGATTTGGGGTTACTTGTGACTCCAAGTACCTTATCCCATCCAGGGTGTAGACTCGGGGCATGAAAAACGTGATATTAGAGCACTAGGTTTGGAATATCTTCGGATGTCTGAAAGCCACATTGAGTAGAGTCTTTTTCATGGGTATGAAGCGTGCCACACTTATAACGGGGAGGCTACGAGATGTTATTAGGAAAACTCCCTTTTGTTCATACTCATTATCATGCATTGAAATTAAATTCCAGGAACGCTCTTCTAACTCGTGCTCTGTTTCATTTAAGTGAAATCATGTCTCTACGACGTGGTAATGGAAGAAGAGCCGGTAATGCTCACCGACCTGCCCTACCAGCTCTAGCAGCCCCTAAAGATGACTCAGTGTCCACTGCAAAGTTTAGTGTGCGTATCCAGCTACTTGCATAGATACTTACTAATCAGGTGAACTAGTAGGCAGTTCCAATCAACAATAATGGGTTTGCAGCAGCTGCCCGAGTTCGGGACTTCACTCGGATGAACCCTCCAGATTTCCATGGATCTAATATGGGAAAGGACCCACAGGAGTTCGTGGATGAGATTAGAAAGATCACCCAAATTATGGGTGTCAGTTTCTTGGAGAGTGTCGAATTGGATTCCCACCAGCTAAAAGGGGTAGCCCAAATCTAGTACGGATAGTGGAAGGAGGAGAGACCAGCGGGAGCAGGACCGGTGGAATGGGAGGAGTTCAATACAACCTGTCAAGATAGAGTCTTCCCTCAGGAGCTCAGGGAGGAAAAAGTGACAGAATTCATGAATCTGAAATAAGGAAATCGGACGGTGGAAGAGTTTGCACTGGAGTTCACCAGGTTGTCTAGATATGCTCCAGAGATGGTAGCCGAGCCAAGGGCTCGTATGCTAAATTTTTTTAATGCAGTGTTGACCTTGATCCTCAAGGAGTGCAGGACTGCAATGCTTATTAAGGACATCAACCTCTCCAGCTTCATCATAGTTCACGCTCAGAAAATTGAGGCAAAAAAATAAAAAGATTTGGAGCGGGAGAATAAGCAAGCAAGAACTTGTCTTTAATGCCTCAATCTTCTGGGAATCTACCTGAATACCAGCCTCTGACACAACATGGCCCAAAAAGGCTACAGAATTCAGCCAAAACTCACATTTAGAAACTTTTTCATACAACTGGCCATCTTTGAGAATCTGGAGCACTATTCACAAATGATCCCAATGCTCTGCTTCTGAACGAGAATACACCAGAATATCATCAATAAACACTGTCACAAACATGTACAGATATGGTCAGAAGATGCTATTCATAAGATCCATGAACATTGTAGGAGCATTCGTCAACTCGAAGGACATGCCTAAGAATTCAAAATGGCCATACCTGATCTTGAAAGTGGTTTTTGGAACATCCCTCTCTCGAACCCGAACCTGATGGTACCCAGAATTTAAATCTATTTTTGCGAAATACTTTTCCCCTGTAACTGATCAAACAATTCATCTATTATAGGAAGTGGGTACTTGTTCTTAATAATTACTTTATTTAGCTGCCAGTAGTCTATACACATGCGGAGGGAGCAATCCTTCTTTCTTACAAACAAAACTAGCGCACTCCACGGTGAAGTACTCGGCTTGATAAAGCCCTTATCTAGTAGATCCTTTAACTGTTCCTTCAATTCTCTTAGCTAAGTAGGAGCCATTCGATATGGAGGGATGGATATAGGCTGAGTACCTCATAATAAGTCGATTGCAAAATCGATCTCCCTTTATGGGGGAATACTAGGAAGTTCATTTGGGAATACGTCTGGAAATTCATTGTACTACTGAAATAGACTGAAGAGTTGAGGATTCTTCTTGGACATCCTAAACCATAATGATATAATAAATGCAACCCTTTGCTATCAACTTTCTCGCCTGAAGTTAGGACATAAACCTACCTTTTGGCGTGGCTGCATTGCCTTTCCACTCCCGTACTACCTCCCCTAGAAAGTGAAACTGGACAGTCTTGGTCCAACATTCTACATTGGCATAACATGTTGCTAGCCAATCCATACCCATAATTGCATCAAAGTCGATCATTTCTAATTCCACAAAATTTGCTAAAGTCTAGAGACCAAAAACCTCTACTGTGCAATATCGGTAGATCTTTTTAACTATAATAGAATCACCGACAGGTGTAGACACTAAAAAAGGTCGCTGAAGAAATTCTTGTGTGATGCTGAATTTTCGGGCTACTAGTGGTGTAACATAAGACAGAGTGTAACCCGGGTCTATCAAAACATAAATAGAATGGGAGTCGTGGGAAGTGTTTGTTAGTTCGAGTTTGATTGCATGAGAGAAGATTCTAAAGGATTTGAATTGTAAATACATTAGGGAAAATTTAAAAAATTTGGGTCGAGTCGGGTCGACTTAAATAATTTGGCCCGTCACGACTCGTACCATGAGTCGTAGGTTGGACCTACGACTCGTTCGTAGGACTCATAACAGAGTCTTAAGAAAACTAATGTCCAATATACCTGTCACCACATCCAGCGAGAACTCTAACTCCTGTCGCCCCGATAAAGCATAAGTGCGATCTAGATCGGTAGCTAAACTAGATGCCCTTTACCTACCTCGGCCTCTGCCGGCTGGAGCTGAGGGCCTATGCCCTGATGGAGATGCTGGGGCACGTGATCCTACTGAAGATCTGTCATGTTGATCCCCATCACTCTGACCCCTGGCTTCATTGTCTCTCATCAAGTGACCCTCTTGTCCAAAGGTGAAATATGTCGAAGAACCATACCTACATGCCCCAGAATGACGTCGACTAAAGATGGTGAAAAGTGGCACTGTGAATCTACTCTGCTCTGACCCTCTCTGCTGCTGCGAACCCGATGGCTGTGAACTCTCACCGAGCCCTAACTTCCCCCGACGGTCTAGTCTACCACCCTGATGCAGCTGTGGAGGTGGAGGTCTGGGTGGTCTTCCTGATAGTCGTGGCCTGGGTCCACCTTGAAACTCCGCCTGGGTGTCACTCGGTCTAGCCCTGCAGCGCTGCTCCTGATTTTCCCTCTCTATCTCCTGCTGCCACGTCCTGATCCCCTCAATATTCTGGGAAAATGCCTGAACATGGGCAATTTCCATGCCCTCTAACAGAGTAGCCATAATAAAAGTCTCTATGTACTTTGGAAGCATCCCCATAATAAATTGGTGCACCCTTGTTGAAATGGTATCTACAAAAGCTGGTGCATATCGGGCTAAAGAGTCAAACCTCATTGCATATTCTCGAACACTCATTGAACCTTGCTCCAGATGAAAAAATCGATCTATTCAGGCCTATCGAATTTCTCCTAGAAGATAGTGGTCTAGGAAGGCCTTTGAAAAACTGGACCAAGTCGGAGGGGAAACATCTCTACCTCGGGACCATTCCCAACTCTCGTACAATAATACTGCTATGTCTCATAGCCTAAATACCACTAACTCAACTTATTCTGCAGGTGTAGAATGGATTACTCTACAGATCCGCTGCAGCTGGTCCAACAAGTCCTGAGGGTCCTCATCTCGATCCGTCCCTGTGAATTGCGGGGGACTCAATGCCAGAAACTCTTGGACCCTAGAATTACCATGTCCACCCAAAGACTCTGCAACCACGGGTGCCACTGGTTGACACTGTGCAGACATCATCTGAGCCAACATAACAACATCACTCCTAACCTCCTAATTTGATGACATTGGTATAGAGACTGTTGGAGGTGGTGGTGACACATCTGTTACTCCGGATAGCTCTTGATGGAGCGGAGGCTGCTGGGGAGACCGAGATGGAGTCTCCCTATCACCCTTAGATCGGGCTGATTCTGATTGGGGCACCCTTCTAGTGCCCTCTCCTACTGCAATATCTAATTCTCTGTCAGTTGTGGGCTGTCACCTATCCGACATTTCTCTATAGACAAATAGAATATAGTAAGCTTAGGGAATCAACCGTATACTGTACAGCTCTATAGCACGACTGGAAGAGAAAGAAGAGTAACCACCCTATCATGCCTCGCATCCTCCTTCATATAGAATGTGGTGCAAAACAGATCCATAGACAAGACTCTACATAGCACGGCTTGCAGACTCCCTGGGATATGACCTGCTCTCGTACAAAGTTTGTCACACCCCACCTTGGGAGGCATAACTAGAACTTGGTGCCCTACTAGGATTTGAACTGGCCTGATTGATCTTATGCACCTCTGATGCGTGCCTAATCTTCAAATTAAGAAAACAATGGGCTATATTTTGACTGTAAATACAACCCTCGACCGACAAGGCCTCATAGCCACCTGTAAAAGAAAATAGCTACCCAGAAATAGATAATAACATGGAATCCTATGCGGGCCGACAAGACCACCATAATGTCTAGTTATAACTATAAAGTGAATCCAACACTAAATTAAGCTATGGCTGACAAGGCCGCTAAATAACAGCTAACCAATGCCCCACACGGCCAACACTTAAAATAAAGAATACATGGGTGCCACACGACCAACATAACTAACCACAGGAAATATGAAACAATTTGTAAGCCTCTAGGAGTGATATAATGGTCGGGACAGGGCCCCGACATACCCGTAAACTATACAAAAAAAAGAGTAGACCTTCTAACTATTAGCTCCGGAGGAATGGAGCTGACTGCTATGCTAACTCTGGTTGAAAGCTAAGAAGATTCCCATCCACATCAATCAACACCTACAGGCAAGTAATGCAGCACCTACGAAGGGCGTCAGTACAATATGTACCAAATATGTAAGACAGTAACTGTAAATAACTGAGTGAACTAAAAGGAAACTGAAAGTAACTGAAAGAAAGGAATAGAGTTACTACCTGAATAGCTGAAATTCCTGTTGTCTAATCTATCAGTAACTAATGCAAACAAGAACCTTACCCAGCCCCCATAAGCCGAAAGGTACAACCAACACAGAATAACCCACCCGGGGCCCCCCAAAAGCCCCGGCGAGTACAATTCAATATACATACCCCTACATGGTCACACTGAGTAAACTAGTAATTATAGCCATCCTACCAGTCCCCTGGGTATACAACTGAGCCCACTCGGCCCCTGAACTATAGCTGTGTTGGAGTCTAGTGGACTCCTGATATCTGCACCCCGGGCACCAGGCTCGACGGGGGTGTTTGTCATGGAAGGCTATACAGTGCAAAGTCAATCCAAAAAGAGGCATAGAATATTGGTCTCAGCTAATGAAAACAACTAATCATAATAGATATATTTCTGGCTCTATTGCTGGGATTCGAACTGAGTTACAATACTAATGAAACTAACTTACCAAACAAATTTGCCTTAACATACCTGGATTGCCGATTTCTGATTAACTAGCGAGTTTCAATTAGTATACAATAGCTCTTTCCAACTGTAATCGTATTACTGGGAGAATGAGATTAGTTTTAGTACCAAATTCGGCAACACTGATAACTTTTAATACTAATTAACTAAACTTCAACTTAATGAAATACGACTAAAAATGTATAATTTCTCGAGAGTTTAGGAGGGAGAAATGCTTACTTGTATCCTGTGATCGTATAGAAATCGATTTGGAGCTATTCAGACAACTTTTGCTCGGCGGGGTTACGATTTGCCGAGAGAATTTGAAGAAAATAGCTTCATAGAAATGCTCCCTGCAGGTTGAAACTTCGATATCCGATATTAATTTGAATTTGGACGGTGTTTTGAAGCATAATCGAATGAAAACGGTTGCATTTCGCGTGTTATACGCTTCTCTGGTCATGGCTCTCTTTGGAAATGATCAAAAATTAAGCTAACAGGGTATATATATATAGGAGGTCAATGGCGGGGGGCACCCCGCACCTCTCAAAGCACCACAGGGCCCGACGCCTTGCGCCTCTCAAAGCACCATAGGCCTAGCTCCCCATGTTGGCTAGTGCACTACTGGCTAGTGCGTTGTGCTGGTCCCGACCGATCCCGCTTCCAAGACTTTTCCCACACGTGTCAAGATCTCTTTATTTGTCAAAAATCCACGCGTATTCTTACTAATCACTAGCTTTTAGAGGGTGTAACAATGATCCAGTCAGTCCCAGTTCTCAGCGAATTCCCTGACGTGTTTCCCAAAGATCTTCCTGGAGTCCCTTCTGAGAGGGAAATAAACTTCGGTATAGACCTTTTTCCAGATACTCAGTCCATCTCCATCCCTCCTTACAGAATGGTTCTAGCTGAGCTTAAGGAGTTGAAGGAGCAGCTAAAAGACCTTCTTGATAAAGGTTTTATAAGACCCAACATCTTTCCCTGGGGTGCTCTAGTACAATTCATGTGAAAGAAAGACGATATTCTAAGAATGTGCATCTATTACTGTCAGTTGAACAAGATTACAATAAAGAATAGATATCCCCTACCTCGGATTGACAACTTGATTGATCGGCTTTAGGGAGCAAATTGTTTCTCCAAAATAGATCTTAGGTCGGGGTATCATCAGCTAAGTGTCAGAGAGTGTGAGATACCAAAAAAAATCCTTCGGAACTCAGTATGGTCACTACGAATTTATGGTTATGTCTTTCGAACTGACTAATGCCCCCGCAGCTTTCATGGACCTGATGAACAGAGTCTTCAAGCAGTATCTATATATGTTCGTTATTGTATTTATCGATGACATTCTGGTATACTCCAGAAATGAGGAAGAACATTCTAATCACCTAATTATAGTGCTTCAGACACTCAAAGACCACCAGTCGTTCGCTAAGTTTAGCAAATGCGAATTCTGGTTGAAGTCCATGGCTTTCCTAAGTCACGTGGTCTCGGGTGAGGGTATTCAGGTAGATCCTCAAAAGACAGAAGCGGTGAAAGACTGGCCCAGACCTACCTCCCCAACTGAAATCAAAAGTTTCTTAGGTCTAGGCGGTTATTACCGATGTTTTGTGGAAGGTTTTTCCACCATTGCATCTTATTTGACTAAGTTGACTCAGAAAAAGATTAAATTTCAGTGGTCAGATGCTTGTGAGGAGCTTCTAGGAGTTGAAAACTCGGCTCACTACCACTCCAGTCTTGACCTTATCGAAAGGAACATATGGGTTTGTAGTGTATTGCAATGCTTCCACAGTTGGACTCGGTTGCATTCTGATGCAGTTGGGTAAGGTGATAGCTTAAGCCTCCAAACTGCTTAAGGTTCATGAGAAGAACTATCTGATTCATGACCTGGTGTTGGTAGCACTGGTGTTTGCATTGAAAATATGGAGGCACTACCTTTACGGGGCTCACATGGATGTTTTCACTGATCATAAGAGCCTTCAGTACGTGTTCAGTCAGAAAGATCTTAATCTTCGTCAAAGAAGATGGTTGGAGCTATAGAAGGACTATGAAATGAGCGTGTTGTATCACCCGCGAAAAGCCAATATGGTGGCTGATGCCCGAAGCAGAGTGTCTATGGGCCGCGTGGCTTATGTTGAAGAGGGAAAAAAGGAATTGGCAAAGGATATCCATAGGTTAGCTCGGTGGGAGTACAATTGGTTGATACCGTAGAGGGCGGAGTAGTAGTGTAGAGTGGATCAGATTCCTCGACGGTAGTTGAAGTTAAGTCAAGGTAGGATGTAGATCCTATATTGGTTAAACTGAAGGAGGCAGTTCTCAAAAAAGAAGTGGGGGCTTTCTCCCAAGGGGAAGATGGCATACTCCGTTACCAGGGTAGAATGTGCCTACCGGATGTAGGTGAGTTGAGACAGAAGATACTAGATGAAGCACAAAGTTTGAGATATTCCATCCATCCAGGTGCTACTAAGATGTACCATGATTTACAGGATATTTACTGGTGGAACGACATGAAGAGAGACATAGCAAAATTTGTAGCTAAGTGTTTGAACTGCAAGTAGGTCAAAGTAGAACACCACAGGCCGGGAGGTATGACTCAGGATATCAGCACACCCACATGGAAGTGGGAAGAAGTAAATATAGATTTTACTACAGGTCTACCTCGGACTCTTCGGCAGCATGATTCAATCTGGGTGATAGTAGACCGGATGACTAAGTCAGCACACTTCCTCCCAGTTAAAACAACAGACTCAACTGAGGACTATGCTAGGCTTTATATCCATGAGTTTGTCAGACTTCATGGGGTGCCGTTGTCCATTATTTCAAATAGAGGTACCCAGTTCACCTATCACTTCTGGAAGTCCTTTTAGAAGGGACTTGGTACCCAGGTTAAGTTCAGCACAACTTTTCAATCGTAGACAGATGGACAAGCTGAGCGGGCTATCCAAACCTTGGAAGATATATTGAGAGTGTGCGTGATTGATTTCAAGGGCATTTGGGATGACCACTTTCCTCTCATCGAGTTTTCATACAACAACTACCACTCTAGTATCCAAATGGCCCCGTTTGAGGCATTGTATGGTAGGAGGTGTAGATCTCCTATCAGGTGGTTTTCGGTTGGTGCAGCTACTCTAATTGGGCCAGACTCAGTCCATGAAGCTATGAAGAAGGTACAACTCATTTGAGAAAGGTTGAAAACATCTCAGAGCCATGAAAAATCTTATGCTGATGTGAGGAGAAGAGAATTGGAGTTTGTAGTGGATGATTGGGTCTATTTGAAAATTTCACCCATGAAAGGGGTGATGAGATTTGGAAAGAAAAGAAAACTAAGTCTGAGATATGTGGGACCCTAAAGAATTTTAAAGTGAATTGGCAGTGTGGCACATGAGTTAGAATTACCACCAGAGATAACATTGGGTGCACCTAGTCTTCCATGTGTCACTATTGAAAAAGTGCA
This sequence comes from Datura stramonium, assembly GCA_018107945.1. Taxonomy (NCBI): domain Eukaryota; kingdom Viridiplantae; phylum Streptophyta; class Magnoliopsida; order Solanales; family Solanaceae; genus Datura; species Datura stramonium. Next base: position 9,693 of record JACEIK010006934.1, read on the forward strand.
TCGGTGATCCAACTTCAGTTGTGCCACTAGACAGCGTAGGAATAAAAGACAGTCTCTCTTACGAAGAGGTCCCAGTTCAGATCCTTGACCATCAGGTTCATAAGGTTAGAAACAAGGAAGTCGCTTTTGTGATAGTTTTGTGGAGGAACCATCTAGTTGAGGGAGCCACATGGGAAGCAGAAGCAGACATGATGGCTAGATACCCTCACTTACTCCCTTCCAGTTCAGTTCCGACATTAGGTACTAAATTCCTCCTCAGCATTCTTTTCAGTTCCGTGCTCATTAGCTCTATTTAGATTTTCTATGTGCATTCTAGTTGCATTAGCTCTGTTAGTATGGTTAAGTCAGCTTGGAGTCAGTCACTCCTTCAGAAACCAGCTCATAGTCTCAATTTAGGAATTTCACCTCTTTTCTTAGTTGTTCAGAAGTTTTAGTCTACATTCGAGGATGAATGATCCCAAGGGGGAGATATTGTAACACCCCGAAACTTTTCTAGACCAGACTCAAAAATTGCATGAAATTCCAAAAGAAAAAACCAGAAAAAAGGCCTCAGAACGATTGAGACAATGAGTCATGGTCAGCTCCAATGACTCGTTGTGTCAGTCGTGGTCAACAGGGATTGGTTTCTCAAGAACCCATGAGACAAGGAATGACCCGTGTAAGAAACAATGAGTCGTCCTATCAGTTGTGGTTTCCCCAACACAGAAATATTTTCCAGAACCCCAGGACTCAACCAACGAGTCATCGTTAGAACAATGACCCGTTGTGAGAGTCATTGGGTGAAAACCCTAAAATCCCCTTCTAGTGATGACGAGTGGAAACAATGACCCATTGTTCCACACAACGAGTAATTTTCATCATCCGTCATATCAACTTAGACATTTTCCGAAATCCTTCCAATGAACCTAATGACTGGACATAATGACCTGTTGGGTCCACCAATGAGTCGTTGTGGCACCCGTCGTCAAACTCTCCGGGTTTCCTCGTACAGTGGCCACGGGAGGAACAAACGACCCCTTGGTTCAACCAACGAGTTTTGGTGACCCCTATTTCCAGATCCAATGTTTCCTATTCATAGGTAGTGGGACCAACGAGAGGTCATAATAAGTTGTGGTCACAACCAACGACTCATTGAGTGACCCGTTGGGACCAATTTATCACGCCCCACCTTGGGAAGCATGACTGGCACCCAGTGCCACACTAGAATCTAACTGACCTGGCTAGGCTTATGCACATCTGGTGCAAGCCTGCAAGTCGACTCAAAAAAATAACGGGCTATATCTCGACTATAAACACAGCTTCCGATTGACAAGGCCTTATAGCCACCTGTAAAAGAAAACAGCTAACCAGAAACGGACCATAACAGGAAATCCTGTGCGGGCCGACAAGGCCGCCATAATATCTAGTTATAACTGAAATGAAAATAAGGCGCTATACTAGGTCCCACACAGCCTGCACGTAAAAAGAGACATATATGGGCCCCACACGGCCTACTAACACCCAACTAACTGACAACTGTAGTCTGCAAGCATCTAAGAATAAAAATAGTGGTCAGGACGGGGCCCCGGCCTACCCCCAAATGCTATACAACTGAAGGACTGTAACCTCTACAACCTTGCAACTCCGAACGAAGGGAGCTGGCCAAACTTCTAACTCTAAACATCTACTACTGAAAAGCCTAAAATTTGTCTATCTAAACCTGCAGGCAAGTAATGCAGCACCGGGGGATGGGCATCAGTACAATATGTAATGAATATATAAGGCAGTACATAAGCTGATAAAGTCTGGAAGTAAATAGAAAGAACGGCAGAGAGATTAACCTGTAAACCTGCTTATTCATAATCTGCATCTAACAAAACACTACAAGTATGTGAGCTAAGACTCTATAGTTACACATTCATAAATTATAACTAGCAGGCAAGAATACAAACAAGAACCTCACCTGGCCCCTATAAGCCGGAAGGTACAAATAGCACAAAAATAACTTACCCAGGCCCCCATAAGCCCTACAAGTACACTTCAATCTATAAACCCCTATCTAGGTTTCTATGACTCTACTGGTGCTATAGCCAACCTACCTATCCCCCTGGGTTTGCACCTGAACCCGCTTGGCTTTTGATCTGTAGTTGTGTCCAAGTCTAGTGGACTCCTTATATCTGCACCTCTCGACGGGGTGTGGTGCTGATACGACATAAAAGTAGTCCAACCATGGAATGACTGTATAAGGTCCTTGGACCTCATCTTCGTCACTCGCAGATGGTATACCGCTCCTTTGAGCGACGTCATCTAGCCCCACAGGCGACGACACAACTAGTAACCCTGGGGTGGTCATGGAAGGCTCCTGAGTGAGGGAAATCCTAACCAAGGTGTTGTATTGAAATCTCAATCTAGCCACTCAAAGGCATATCTGGCCTTTTGGGCCTAATGCTACTACTGCTCGTCCCCTAGGATAGACTGTAAGGCTGGTAGCAGGCACACCTCATGCACCTGCATCTGATTAGAGGATCTTGATAGTGATCATGATCTCTAATAGTATTGACTAGATAGGGCAAGATCTGGAGTGGCCTAACAATACTATGTATGTCCTACCCGGACAACTATAACTCATAAACAACTGTGGGGTCGCGGATAACTAATTACTTAGTTCCACTACTTAGAACGACTGTAGGGCTGTTACTGACCAAACATGCTTTTGAGCGATCAGCCCCTAATCCTCCATAGACAGCTTACCGAAATTCTTAGACTGTGGGTGGTACAGTACTAACAGGGTACTAGTCCCTTAGACCTAATCTTGGTCTGCTCAGATATTGTATGACTTTTTGGGCGATTCCAAACCTTATAGACAAGTTTATATAGACTTAGTCACTCTCGACAATCAGTACCTGAGTATCTTATAAGAACTGGTTCAGGCACTAGCTCTACCTCTAACTGCTAATAAGGCCCCCTTCCTTAGGGTACCTATGGGTCTATTTTACCTGGATGACTGGGTTGGCTTCCTGGGCGACCTGTATGATGAATGGTAAGTTAACTGAGACTGAAAATCACTAGTAGTAGCTAACTAGATGGTCGGCTGTCACACAGTTCATTAGGCAGCCCTAGGCCGCTGACTCTAAAGTATGGCCTTCCTATCTAAATTTCTAGCCTTAGGGTGTGAGAGTATGTCAATGGCCTCTAGGCGTGCTTTCCTAAAAATACAGGCGCCAAACTGGTAGTTAAACCACCTAGTTGTGCCTATGCTGTTCAAGTTACTAGCTTAGGCCCGATAACTATTCACGAGCTTCTAAGGTCTAGGCCTGGAAATAAAACATACAACTCTACTAATACAATGAACTGGAGAACAGAAGAGTTTCTATGACTCTTCTAATAAAACATACAACTCTACTAATACACTGAACTGGAGAACAGAAGAGTTTCTATGACTCTTCTAGTGCGTATCGCACTTAACATGCTCTTTCCCGATGAGGGATACTACAGTATAATCTATTTACATTTTCTAGCAGCTAACTACAACATATATAACCGTAATCTACTGATAGCAGCTAATCACAGCATATCTAATCTTTATATGCCAGCAACAGCTAATTACAACATGTCTAATCACAATCTACTGGTAGCAACCATCTGCACCATATATGACTGTTATATCCATTCAATAACGTAATTTGTGGCACTGCACGATGAGAATAACTTACCGAGGGTTAAGCCTTACATACCTCGATTTTCGTTTCCTAAATAACTGACGAGTTTCACTTGGATTTGTCAGCTTTTTTCAGCTATAACCATTATATTGGGAGAAAGAGATGAATTTCAATACCAAATTCGGTGAAAAAGGATAACTTTTGATATTAATAGAAACTATAATTCATCTACATAAAATATGATTGAAAACTTATAATTTCTCAAGGGTTCAGAAGGGAGAAATTCTTACTTGAAGCCTTTGGTCGTATAGGAAATAGTTTGGAACAATTCTGACAACTTTCGCTCGATAGGGTTAAAAATTTTCGGGTGAATTTTAAGAAAATAACTCCGTAGTAATGCTCCCTATAGGCTTAGAACTCAATACCCGAAGTTAATTTGAATTTGGATCGTGTTTGATAGCATCATCAGATGAAAAACTATCAATCAATTCCCTCGACTTTTACTCTCTTTGGCTGAATGAACAATTGGGGAATGATTTA
>JACEIK010006934.1:52851-82772 GCA_018107945.1 Datura stramonium
CCATGAATCTTAATGAATGATATTATTGATTTATATATGAGCCTAATATGCATTTTTTTGGGAGCCATGTCTAGTAATGAGCAGCCTGACATTCAAAGGACTATGCTGGTATCTCATAACCACGTGCCACCGTGGGTTTATAATGATACATTCAATGATAATGATCCCCTCTTTCGTGATATCACATAATGCACGTCCCTCGCCTGGCAAGCCAGGGGCGACTCTGCCCACTTGAGTGAGATAGTTGGGCCATCATGAAAGGCTCTACCATGATAGTGTCGGTTATGATGAGTCATCCCATTGTTCTGCATGTTTATGCATTGTTATGTTTATGTCATTTGGCTCAAGTGATGTTTTTAATGAAGTTTCTCGTATAACTATGATAATGAATGGTTTATAAATTATTTTAAAACCTTGAGCGTTATGTTATCTTATGATATTTATCATACAATCATGATGTCCTTCTCTTATGATCATTTATGAGATTTTGTGTATTTTTAAATGTCCATTTTACTTACCATGCATATTCGGTACATTCCACGTACTGACCTATCACGATCCAAACGTACACCCGGATCATAGACACAGGACAAGGAGCTCCGAGAGACCCCAAGTCGACCCATGACATGAATATACATCTAATTAAATCACATGAGCGGAAAACATAGCATAGGGAAAGTAATCATAACATAACATGAGGGAAAACAGTACAATACTAATACAATACGGCGGAATACAACTTTTAGTATGGTAAGCCTCTAAGCATAGAAGGCGGATTGATGGGACAACTCCTTAACTAATCAAACATCAAAGAACTGAAGGAATAACATAGAGTTCGAATATGTAGCCCTCGAAACATGAGGACTCACCAAATACGCAGAGAAAGTCCGAGTCTATCTACGGGTGAGGATGCGGCTTAGAACTGGGACATGTATCATGAGAAAATACAACATAGAAAGTATACGGTCTGTACGTGGAATGTACTGAGTATGCAAGGTAAGTAAAACAGACATTTAAAATATGTATAAAACTCATAAGTGATCATAAGAATAGGACAACATGCTCAAAAATAAGGCTCAAGGTTTTCGAAACATTCATAACGTAAACATAGTTATAATCATAATAGAAGAGCCTTATCTAACATAACTTGGGCCATCATTCATAATCATAGACGTGCATAAATCATGAGGAACAGTGGGAGATTCTCTAAAACCTACATACCCCATATGAGCACACATGAAGCCGACTTGTAACCCTAGTCGGGAGGGTTTTCGTACCTTGCCAAGGGTACGAACCAAGAAGGGCGTAATCACACAAGAAATGGGCCAATTGTGATAGGGACAAACATGAAAGGGTCCCATCATACCTACGGTGACACGTAGTTTATGAGATCTGAGGCTTAATATGGGCCTCGAACCTACTCGGTGTTCGATACTACTCCCAAAACATATATAGTACTCATAGTAATACATGCATGAGTTCATGGGCTAGTCAAATCATAATAATCGTCAACATTCTTGAACATACGTGAACTAGCCATGACTTGAGGCCCGTGGGTCGGCCAAAAAATCCATAATTCATGATTGATAAAATTCATGCATACTTGTAGATCATGCATGTAGCTTGAAATTCATAAGTTCATAATAGATAACATAATAAATTCATAAATAAATTCATAATTCATGCTGGGCTTATCAAAAACACCAAGGGATCAATGAATCATAATCGATTCATCATGGGACATGCATAATCAAGCTTAATTGTTTAGAAATTCAAAATCAACAATACTATACTCAATTTAAATATCAAAGATGATCAAAATAAGTAGATTATGATAAGATTTCAAAATCACAAGACCCATAATTAAATCATTTAATTTTATACAAATCAAATATGAAACCCCATGAGTTTTTGATAATTTATAAGAAAAATCATTGAGTAGGAGAATGGGTGTGGAAGAATCCACCCATTGAGGACCTAACATACCTGGGATTATCAACTCCTAAACCTCCATAAAAGCCAAAAAATGAAATTGAAGGAATTGAGGTGAAAAACTTGAAATCTCCCCTTGAATCCCCTCTCAAAGTTCTTACATGCATAAATGGGAGTTTAGAATAGGTCATCCTCTTAAAGCCCAGCTTTTCCCAAGCCAAAACAATGTAGTTTAGGGCCTTATATCGTGAAAATGTCAAAAATATCCTTAATGAACCTGCCCTAAAAACTGGCTGGGTGGAACACATGAGTGGTACAACCCGGTCGTGGAACCCACCCACGGCCAGTCCTGCCTTCTCGTTGAAAACACTGTAGGAAGCCAATTCTTGAAATCGTACCACGGACACACTGGATGGATCGTCCTAAGCTTCAACAGACCGTTCCTTTGGTCGTTGTTTCCTTCTTTTGAAATTCTTCACTCCCATTCCATGAGTCTCACCAAGACTCGTTGTAAGCTTCAAGGGGGCGTGGTTACCACCCATTGTCTCCACTGTGACAGTCCCTTGCTCTACCATGACTTCTAGCAACGGACCGTCGTTCCTCACAACAGGCCATTGTAACACCCGTTTCTACGTCAGCCATCTAGGCTGACTCCTTACCACGACCCCCACGACTGCCTGTGGTTACTTACCACGGGTCGTGGTACCTGTCGTTCTGTAACCTTTTTCCCAAATTTTCAGCAGTTTTGCATTTTAGCTTCCCGGGTCTACTCCTAAGCACTTCCAGGGTATTACAATATCTCCCCTTTGGGAACATTCGTCCTCGAAGTTAGGAAACAAGAAACAAACAGAAACATACAATTTATCATATCTATATACTGATCATTTTAACTGAAATTTCATGTAATGACTACCTTCAAATAAAACCACATAGCTGAAATGATCTCATACCTCACATACACAACCATACCATAAGAGAAACTTGCACACATGAACTAAACATGAAAACTAAATGGGATCATAGGGTAGAATTGATACGTTAATTCGGAACCGAGCTGGTAGAGAATATATGTGGATATCTAGCCATCATGTCCACTTCGGCTTCCTACGTAGCTCCCTCAATGTGCTGATTTCTCCATAAAACCTTAAATGAAGCTACTTCCTTGTTTCTCAACTTCCGAACTTGACGATCCAAGATTTCAACGAGAATTTCTTCATAACTGAGGTTTTCTTTTACTCCAATGCTGTCTACCGGGACTACCAAGGCTGGATCACCCAAACACTTTTTCAAAAGCACCACATGGAAGATGGGATGAACTAAAGATAACTCCGATGGACAGTTCAACCCATACGCCACCTTACCAACTCTTCTCATATCCCGGTAGAGACCAACATAGCAGGGACTAAGTTTTCCTTTCTTTCCGAACCGCATGACTCCCTTCATGGGAGATACCTTTAGAAATACCCAGTCGTCCACATCAAAATCCAACTCCCTTCTTCTCACATTAGCATATGATTTCTGATGACTCTGAGCGGTTTTTAACTGGTCTCTTATCAACTAGACCTTTACCATTGCCTCATGAACCGAATCAGGTCCTATCATGGTTTCCTCACCAACCTCAAACTATCCGATGGGTGATCTACATCTTCGCCCGTAAAGAGCCTCGAATGGTTCCATCTGGATAGTAGATTGATAGCTGTCATTATAAGCAAACTCAATTAAGGGAAAATTATCATCCCAACTACCTTTGAAATCCATAACACATTCCCTCAACATATCCTCGAGGGTATGAATGGTTCGTTCTACTTGGCCATCCGTTTGCGGATGGAATGTTGTGCTAAGCTTAATCTAAGTCCCAAGTACCGTCTGAAAAGACCGCTAGAATTGGGAGGTAAACTGAGTACCTCGGTCTGAAATAATAGACAAGGGCACTCCGTGATGTCGAACCAACTCCCAAATATATAACTTGGCATAATCATCCGCTGAATCCGTGGTCTTAACCGGTAGGGAGTGTGCAGCCTTTGTTAACCTGTCCACCGCCACCCAAATGGAATCATAGTGCCGGTGAGTGCGAGGTAGGCCTGTAATAAAATCCATGTTAATCTCTTCCCACATTAAAGTGGGAATGTTAATATCCTGAAGTACACCTCCCGGCCTCTGGTGCTTGACCTTCACTTGCTGACAGTTTGGACACATGGCTACGAACTCTGCGATATCCTTCTTCATACCATCTCACCAATAGATTTCCCTCAAGTCCCCATACATCTTCGTGGATCCTGGATGAATAGAATATCTGGTACCATATGCCTCATGCAATATCCAAACTCTCAAATCATTAACATCTAGGACACATAGTCGACCCTGGTATCGTAGCACACCATATCCCCCTTGGGTGAAAACCTCCACCTTTTGACTCTGCACCACCTCCTTCAGCTTCCTCAAAATTGGATCCTCATCTTTCTTAGATTTGACATCGACCACCAAAGACTATTCTGACCCATTCTACACAACTACGCCGCCATCGGTCGAGTCGGCCTAATCCCCAACCTTGCAAGTCGATGGACGTCCTTCACCAACTCCTTCTTCCCCTCATCCACATGGGACACACTCTCCATAGAGAGTCTGATAAGCGCATCCACAACCACATTTGCCTTGCCCGGGTGGTAGAGGACACTCATGTCGTAGTCCTTTAGCAACTCCAACCACCTCCTTTGTCGAAGATTTAGATCCTTCTATGTGAACACATATTGCAAGCTCTTATGATTCGTAATCACATCCACGTGAGCCCCATACAAGTAATGCCGCCATATTTTCAATGCCAACACCACCGCGGCCAACTCAAGATCATGGGTCGGGTAATTCTTTTCGTGAAGCTTTAACTGTCGTGAGGCATATGCTATCACCATCCCACGCTGCATCAACACACATCCCAATCCGACTCTCTAAGCATCACAATATACAAGAAAGCCATCGGTACCCTCGGGTAAAGTCAACACTGGTGCTGAAATGAGTTGGGTCTTCAATTCCTGGAAGCTTTTCTCACAATACTCTGACCATTGGAACTTCACTTTTTTATGAGTCAACCTTGTCAATGGTGCCACAATAGATGAGAAACCCTCAACAAACCTTCAGTAGTAGCCTACTAGGCCCAAGAAACATCGAATTTCTGAAGGATTCACTGGTCTAGTCCAAAATCTTCACCGCTTCGATTTTCTAAGAATCCACCCTTATGCCTTTACTCGACACCACATGGCCCAGGAATGCCACCAAGTCCAACAAAAATTCACACTTGCAAAACTTTGCATATAGCTGACGATCCTTGAGGGTCTGAAGTACTACCCTTAGGTTAGCGGCATGCTCCTCCTCGCTCCGAGAGTATATAAGGATGTCATCAATGAATACAATCACGAACATGTCCAAATAGGCCTTGAATACCCTATTCATCAGGTCCATAAAAGCTTTAGGAGCATTGGTTAGTGGCCATATCGAATTCTGAAGGTTGTCTTTGGAATGTCACACTCCCAAACTCTGAGCTGGTGATATTCGGACCTGAGATCTATCTTCGAGAAACACCTGGCACCTTGGAGCTGGTCAAATAAATCATCAATACTGGGAAAGGGGCACCTGTTCTTGACAGTGACCTTATTAAGTTGATAATCAATACACATCCAAAGGGAACCGTCCTTCTTTCAAACAAATAGAGCCGATGCACCCCATGAGACTTGCTTGGTCTAATGAAACCCTTATCTAACAAATTCTTTAACTGATCCTTTAACTCCTTTAGCTCGGCTGGAGCCATCCTGTAAGGAGGGATAGAAATAGGCTACGTATCGAGCGGTAGATAAATACCGAAATCAATTTCTCTCTCCGGAGGAACACCTGGAAAATCATCAGGAAACACCTCCGAATATTCGCACGCCACCGAAACTGACTGAATAGTCGGGGTCTTGGACTCCACATCCTTTACCCTAACTAGGTGGTACACGCAATCCTTTCAGATCATCTTCCAGGCCTTAAGATAGGAAATAAAGCGACCGGCTGGTACAACTGAATTACCCTTCCATTCCAAAACTAACTCCCCCGAAAATCAAAAATACACTGCACGGGTCCTACAATTAATCAAAGCATAACATGCAAACAACCAATCCATACCCAAAATGATGTCGAAATTAGTCATGGCCAATTCTACTATGTCTGCGGAGGTAACTTTATGCAACACCGTAATGGGGAAACCTCTATATACCCGCCTAGCTACAAGTGATTCACCAACTGGAGTAGATACGGAGAATGGTTCAGACAGAACTTCAGGACTAACTCCAAAACTACTAGCAATGTAAGGGGTCACAAAAGACAAGGTAGCTCCTAGATCTAACAAAGCATAAGCATCAATATGGAAGACTTGCAACATACCCGTGACCACATCTGGCGAGGCCTCCTACTCTTGGCGAGGCACTAGAGCGTAAACCTGTTCCGGCGCTGATCACCCAACGAAGTAGTGGAGGAACCCTTACGAGAGGGTCGTGCTGCTGGAGCGATAGAACTGGCTGTAGGGCAATCTATGATCCTGTGCCCAGGTTTGCCACACCCGAAATAAGCATACGCACCGACCAGACACCTCTCGAGATGATTTTTGCTACATATGGCACACACTGGAAAAGTGCTCTCCACATGCAAGCTACCATGATCTCTCGAGCCCGAAGCCTTGCTCCTCTGGTCTCTCCTGAACCTGGATGACGTGCTAGACAATAATGGAGCTGGAGCAGTGATCCTGTGCTGGATTGCTGACGGGATCCGCCTCATGACCTGGCCTGAGAAACCCCAAAGCCGTCGTTCCTGACCCTCTTGGCCTCTCTCTGCCTCCTATAGACCGACTCCATGTACTGGGCATGCAATACAATACAAGGAAAGTCGATGTCCCGGTGAAGCATGGAAATCCAGCAATCCTTATCCAAGTAATCTACTACTCCATGCACAAAGCAGCACACGCAGGCCCATTGATCCACCACCAACTCCGGCGCATATTTAGATAGTCGAGTGCACTCCAAGGCATACTCCTGGAATGACATATTTCCCTACTTCAAATTCACAAACTCAGCCGCCTTGAGCTCCCTCATTTCCCGAGGGAAGAACTGATCCATGAACGCGGTGTGGAACTCATCCAAACCTATCGGGCCTCCACCCGCTTCCCTAGAACCTATCCATTACTTGAACCATATATGTGCCACCCCCTTTAGCTGATAGGAGGTCAAGTCAACACATTTCTCATTATTCACCCCATAACCTGGGTGATCTTCAGAATTTCCTCAATAAAGTCATGTGTGTCCTCGTCTACTTTGGACCTTGTGAATTCCGGAGGGCTCAGCCTAAGAAAGTCCCTCACCCTAGCAGCTTCTGCATTCCCATTTTGTGAATAATGGGCCACAATTTGATTCTATACCTGAGCTGTCATGGCCTGTGCAAACATATGGATCGCCGCCCTAAACTCAGCGTGGGCAGCAGGCTCTGGTACGTGCCCCTCATGAACAGGTGGAACTGGTGAATGCTCCTCATCATATGCACCCTCATGATCATCACCATTACCGTTCCTCTTGGCGTTCACTTGGCGTGGAGGCATGATTCTGCAAACGTGAATAACACGAATTAAAGGAGTAAAGGACGTTCATCGCACGACATAGATCATGAAAGAAGTGAACATTCCTAAACGCCTAGTAGCCCCTTTATCATAAGTGTGGTGCGCTTCACACCCATGAAAAAGACTCTACTTAACGTGCTTTCAGACTCCCTAGGACACATAAACCTATCGCTCTGATACCAAGTTTTTCATGACCCAAACGTACACCAGGATCGTAGACATGGGACAAGGAGCCCTGAGAGACCCCAAGTCGACCCAAGCATGAGCATACATCTAATTCAATCACATGAGCGGAAAACATAACATAGGGAAAGTAATCATGACATAACATGAGGGAAAACAGTACAATACTGATACAATACGGTGAAATATAACTTTTAGTTTGGTAAGCCTCTAAGCATGAAAGGCGGTGATGGGATAACTCCCCAACTAATCCAACATCCAGGAACTGAAGGAATAACATAGAGTGCGAATATGTAGCCCTAGAAACATGAGGACTCACCAAATATGCAGAGCAAGTCCGAGTATATCTACGGGTGAGGATGCGCCTGAGAATTGGGACCTGTATCATGAGATGATACCGCATTGAAAGTATGTGGTCTGTACGTGTAATGTACTGAGTATGCAAGGTAAGTAAAACGGACATTTATAATATGTAGAAAAATCATAAGTGATAATAAGAATAGGACAACATTCTCACAACATAATTATCGTAATATAAAATAAGGCTCAAGGTTTTCGAAACATTCGTAACGTAAACATAGTAATAATAATAATTGAAGAGCCTTACCTAACATAACTTGGGCCAACATTCATAATCATAGATGTGCATAAATACTGAGGAACAGTGGGAGATTCTATTAACCTACATACCCCATAGGAGCACACATGAAGCCCGACTTATAACCCTAGTCGGGAGGGTGTTTGTACCTTGCCAAGGCTAGGAATCATTAAGGGCATGATCACACATGAAAATGGCCAATTGGGCCAGTGAAAATCATGAAAGGGTCCCATCATACCTATGGTGGCACGTAGTTTATGAGATCCGGGGCTTAACATGGGCCCCGAACCTTCTCAGTGTTGGATACTACTCCCAAAACATATATAGTGCTCATAGTAATACATGAATGAGTTCATGGGCTAGTCAAATCATGATAATCATAAACATGAGAGAACATATATGAACTAGCCATGACTTGAGGCCCGTGGGTCGGCCAAAAAAATAATAATTCATGATTGATAAAATTCATGCATACTTGTAGATCAGGCATGTAGCTTGAAATTCATATGTTCATAATAGACAACATAATAAATTCATAAATAAATTCATAATTCATGATGGGCTTATCCAAATCACCAATGGATTAATGGATCGTAATCGATTCATCGTGGGGCATGCATAATCAAGCTTAATTGTTTAGAAATTCAAAATCAACAATATTATACTCAATTTAAATCTCAAATATGATCAAAATCAGTAGATTATTATAAGATTTTAAAATCACAATACCCATAATTAAATCATTTAATTTTATACAAATTAAATACAAAACCCCATGAGTTTTTGATAATTTATAAGTAAAATCATTGCGTAGGAGAATGGGTGTGGAAGAATCCACCCATTGAGGACCTTACATACGTGGGATTATAAACTCCTAACCCTCCTTGAAATGCCAAGAATGAAATTGAAGGAATTGATGTGAAAAGCTTGAAATCTCCCCTTGAATCCCCTCTCAAAGTTCTTGCATGCATGAATGGGAGTTTAGAATAGGTCATCCTCTTTAAACCCAGCTTTTCCCAAGCCAAAATGACGTAGTTTAGGGCCTTATATCATGAAAAAGTAAAAAAAAATACACTTAATAAACCTGCCCTGAATACTAGCCTGGTGGAACCCACGAGTGGTACCAACGGGTTGTTGAACCCACCCACGACCCGTCTTTCCTTCTCGTTGAAAACACTGTAGAAATACAATTCTCGGAATCATACCTTGGACACATAGGATGGATTATCCTAAGCTTCGACGGACCATTCCTTTGGTCGTTCTTTCCTTCTTCTGAAATTCTGCACTCCCATTCCACGAGTCTCACCATGACTCATTGTAAGCTTCAACAGGGCGTGGTTTCAACCCGTTGTCTCCACTGTGACAGTCCCCAGCTCTACCATGACTTCTAGCAATGGAACGTCGTTCCTCATAATGCGCCGTTGTAACACCCGTTGCTACTTCAGCCATCTGGGCTGACTCCTTACCACGACCACCAAGACGACCCATGGTTACTTACCATGGGTCGTGGTACCTGTCGTTCTGTAACCTTTTTTCTAAATTTTCAGCAGTTTTGCATTTTAGCTTCCTGGATCTACTCCTAAGGACTTCCGGTGTATTACATAACCATATGCTCTATGTTGTATCATTTTATGATACAGGCTCCGATATTTATATCCAACATCATTATTAGCTTGTGTCAGAGTTTAGCATTCATCTTGTTTGCGAGTCCTCATTCTCTTAGGACCATTTGATTCAGAAATTGATGTTCTTTTAGTTTCAGTTTGCCAGGTTAGTTGGGGATGTTGTCCCATCAACCCATCTATTATGTTAGAGGCTTTTAGACTATATGTAGTACTCCGCTGTTATGTATTTAGTCCGTACCATATCATGCCATGATATGCTACGTTATGTTCATGCTTCAGATATGTTGATATGTTAAGTTTTCCGCTTTAAATGATAAGAAGTTAGATGAATGTTCATGCCATGGGTCGACTTGGAGTCTCTGGGGGCTCCTTGTCCCGTGTTACGATCCGGGTTTACGTTCGGATCGTGACAATCTCACCATTTAACCTAAACTTGACCTTGCAACTACATCAAAGAGTGGTGATGTGACAACTCAAATTTAGGTATGTAGCTATCTTCCTGTTTAATAATCAAGTGAGGCGAATGAGGTTATTTCTATCCTAACCGCGAATCAGCCTTAAAGACGTGAACTTACTTCTTGCCTTCCTAGTTCTATCCAAAGTTTTTTCTCTTTCGAGTTTGCCAAAGAATAACACATGCATTTCAATGGTGATTAAGCATTAAAATTATTAGAAACAAGAATGCAAGACAAACAATCAACGATGAACTTGAACCAACACTAGAATTATGTATATACGATCATGTTATGTGGCCTCAATCTTAGAAGAAGGGCCCTATCCACTCATGCTAATACAAGAATTCATAATGTAATTATAATTCATGTAAAAACAAAAGTGAAAAATGAAAGAAATTTGAACCCTAGGTAGAGTCTTCTTTTTCTCTCCTTCGCTCCTCTGCATTTTTTGAAATAATACTATCATATCTCTAAAAATTAACTAAGTGTTTTATTTATAATAAGTGAAAATTGGCTGTGGAGGAACCACCTTTGTTTCACGCTGCCCATCGCAGCAGTTTGCCTTCGTGACACAAAGACATCTCTCTGCTTGATAATGCTGAAATCACACTCCTGCAAAAGTATGATGTGGACGTTTTAAATAAAGAACCCAACTACGGTTGGGGTCGATCCCACATGGATTATGGTCAAGATGTAGGATAATGCTTAGTATTTACACTTTTAGTTCAGTTATTTCCTAATTGGGGGTTTTAAAAAAAGAATTTAGTAAGAAAGTTGTAAATTATTGTTGTGATCAAGTTATGCAATTAACCCAGGGAATTGTTCCCCATGGATTGATAACAATATCAGGTTATTAAACTAGTGATCTATCCCAATACGTAGACTATAGAACTGATAACGTGGATTCATCCAAATAATTGATTCGTCCCTATTGGATGACTATACTCAATAATCGAATTAGGTCTCTTGAGTATTTTCACATTAACTGTTATTAATTATTCCAAATTAACTATCCTGCGACTGCAACTCAAGTTATTCAATGAAACTTAAAGTTCAAGGCTTTTCTGTTCTTCTCTTTTCCTAATCTACCTCTCTAGGTTCAAGAAAATAGAGAATTCGGGCAAGTCCTAAGGTTGTGCATCATTAAGAAATGTTTAAGATGAAGAGATGAACAATACAAGCATGCGTATTAGTTTAGAATCACCTTATGATAACCCTAGTTAGTTATTCCACCATGGTTCCAATAATCCTAGTTGTGGAGGTTTTAACTATTTATGATTGCAAGAAAGGAATTAGATTTCAATGAAGAAAACATAATTAACAACATACAATGATGATTGAATAATAACACAATTAATTATTGCACAATTCAACTTTGAACAATCCAAGAAAAATGAATAAATTCTATTAGAATTTCATGTAGTTTGTCTCCAAGAATGTTGGACCACTCAAGAATCACGAATACAACTCCAAAGAATTGGTCCCCTAAAAGAAAATAACCTAAAAAGTATTTATATAAATAATTGGAAACCTTTCCTAAATTAATAGGAAACTACTAAAACTGTTGTCGCCAGGTCCTATGAGTCGTAGCATGAAGATATGAGTTGTGGCTTTCCTTCGTATTATGTTGGACAGTCTTGAAATCTTTTAAGTTCTGAAAGTTGTTATAACTTGTACAATGCGACTACGAGTCATACAATGCCTGTCGTGGTCTGAAGTTGTGAAGTCTTGCATCGTCTAAATAGAGTCTTTAGGTACGGCTCCTACATAGATGTTACGAGTTGTACGACCTTCTCGAATCCTGAGATCTCCAACTTACATTTTCTATGGAGTTCACCATGGCTCCTTGGTACGAGTCGTATATTGTCATCACGACTTGTATCTTCCACTTCTACCAGGAGCGTACACAACTACAAGGCTTCTGAATCATTCCATGATTCCATGGTACAACTCGTACAAGGATAGTACGGCTCATACCAAGAGTCATACTTGGCCAATCACTTATGCAGCTCCTCTAGATTTTATCATGAGTGCAAGGTATAGCTCTTACTGAGAACTATACTTGACCTATTTTCTACACTTTCTCCTCTTCTTTTCCAGAATTTAATTCCAAAACATGATTCCCCTAAAAATAAGGAAAAACAACCTCATTTCTGTATAAACATACCTAAGACCATGTATCTTTTCTAGGTTTTAAGAATCGAAAGTGTTGTAAACCTACATCACATCACGGCCTCACTGGAATTTGGCATTGTGCAAGGCATGTCGGGTGTGGCACGGGCGTGATCACGCAGCATGGCCATCGTGGCACGACACCTATCGCACGCATGCTTGCGTGGCATAGTGCCAGTGTTCAGGCACACTGCCTAGCACATGTCTGGCATGCACAGAATTACAACAAAGCCTTGATCTTTATGGGTCATTATATTACTTGAGTTNGTTCAGGCACACTGCCTAGCACATGTCTGGCATGCACAGTAGGGGCATGGAACCGCGCCTAGCACACCAAGGTTCCAGCATGACATGCTGCTTTGTGCAGCAGTCACCATTTCTTTCCCTCTTCATGCTTCTTCATTGACATTCACTCCATGCTTCCTTCTTTCCAATGCATCATCATATTAAGCCCCATTGTTAACATATTTTACTCACAAAAATGCTAATCACATATGTTAGTTCATGCATGTATTTATAATCAAGATTACATGACATTATACTTAAAATAAGATAAAAACATGAATAAAGCTTGTGTATAAAATATCACTCGGGCATGTAAATGTACCCAAGATCACTAATTCCTTAAAATTATACTAAAATTTGACGAGCACAAACTACACTCTAAATTAGGCACTTCGCTAGTCAAAGATAGTATAGTCCTAAGTCTCCACAAGAATTGGTACAACTAATAAATCATAAAAAAACTCGCTAACTATTACTCAGGTAATCAAAACTTGAGTTGGTTGCATTTACTAACAATGATTATCAACTAAATTGTAAGTAAAAAAAATTGATGATGAGAGCATCAATTACTATCAAAACGAGAAGTAAGGAAAGTAGACAAGACATATGCAAGATGCTAATCAGGATTTGATTCTATTCAAGATTCACATCTAAAATCCTATCAATTCTCTTGAATTCAAAAGTTCATTAGAGTATTTGAGATTTATATTCGTTTTTCCTATTAAATCTAAATGTTATAGAATTATCTAATTAAGGCCTTGAGAACGTATACACAAGAATCCATTTAGGGTTTATTCTTAAGAAATGTCTTTCAAATATTCTTCCTCTTCGTACAATAAACAATTTTAAAAAGCGTTTTCAATTACCTAGAATAAATTATTATTCCAACAAACAAGATAATGCAAACATATTTGCTCAATTATTCCTCTTTCGATTAAATAAAATAATGAACAAATATGCAATTTAATTCAACATAATAAATGAATTCAAGCATGAAAATAAGAATCAAAATCCACCATTAATCATTAGGAAACCATGTCCATAATAATTCAATGAGAAACTAATTGAAGAAAAAACATTAAAGAGTAAGAACTAGAAAACATTACAATTTACAATTGAAGATTGATTCAAACTTTTTTATTGAATTGTGTCATGTAGAAAATAAAGAATTCAAAATTCCTACTCTCTTATACGCTACCCCTATGCCCCGTAGTACAAAATTCCCTTCAAAATTATATTTTGATATATTTATATCGTCTATAAAGATCCCAGACAAAAATACCTAATTTGATGAAGTAAAATATCTTCCGAGAATAAGCTTGGTACTACTCATGGTGCCACATGTATAACTTAGTGTTAGGCCTAAATTCCAGCTTCTTCACAAATTCTTCCACCTTGGGCTCCTTGTGCTAGCATGTTGCAGTTGCCCAATCTTTGTGCTTTAGGCTATTTTTTAACGAACTGCATGGTGTTTTGTGCTTTTGAAATTTTTTTCCCTTTTTGACCTTTCAATAGCATTACAATGTTATTTATTACTTGTGTGGATAGTTAGCACAGTTCCCAAGGTGATTGGGTGTGTTTTAGAGAAGTAATTCCATTTTCTAAAGTTCGTAAATGAAAAGTTTTATTGGAGTTTAGATTTGAGTTCTGATGGTTCCATTAGGTCCAGAGGGTGATTTATGACTTATTTGGATGATTTTTGGTGAATCCAAAAAGGTTTGGGAGTGTTTTGGATCGTTGGTTTAAATTCTAGTTCATTTGAAGTTTTTGAGTTGACCACGATCAATATTTGGTCAAGATAACCCTAGATTAATGTTTTGAGCATTTCATCTGGTTCTTAGCATGATTATGATTGATTTGCATATTTGGTTAATGTTCTAGGGATTTCGAATGAGATTAGAATATTCGAGTTGTATTCTAGTATAACTTAAAGTTAAGAGTTGGCCTCAGTTAAATAAGTTGATTAGACAAGCGCAGATTCATTATTTGAAAGTTCTAATAGATTTGTATGGTACTTTCGGATTTTTGTCTACAAGTTTTGATTAAATTTGGATGCGTTCGGGTTGTGACACACTCGTACATGATATTTGATATTATTTTACGAATAAACGGTATCATATAGAGCAAATCAGATTCTAATTACATTTTGGTTGAACCATTAGATCCATATCACTATTTCAGAATCATAGCATAAAGAATTATTAAATTTTGAGGTCATATGAGAGAGTTATGGCTCATATGTCTATTTTTGGTGCAACCACAAATGAAGAGTTTGGACAACAAATGCAATTTTTGAACTTAATGGTGATGTGTACGCAAATAAGATAATTATTTGCACTTGAAATCCTAAATTTACATGAGTTGGAAAGCTCTAATTGAGGTGATTTTCAGAGAATTTTTTCTCATATGAATGTTGGATTCGTAATTCTAACCTTTTTTTGGTTATTTAGCAGGAATATCCATTAGTTTTTATGCTTTAATTCACGTGCTTGAGATAAAATTGATAAAGAAGTGAAAATCATTGATTGGGGAGTCAATCCGAGATCGATTTCAATGATTTTTTAGATTTAGGACATGTGTTTTGAATAAACTATTTTTGATGTTAAAGTACAATTTTGATATTAGAGACTTGGGATTGACTTTTCAGTTGACTTTTTGTACCTGAAATAGAAGTATAAAAATATGAGTGCCTACGGACTTGTATGCTCATGTAAATTACTTATTTGAATTGACTGAGATTCTTTTGAATCTTGAACTAAGGTGATTCCATTCTTCGATTATTGGGCTTTAGATTAAAGGTAAGTTGAGACTTTCTTGATTCTTTATGAAGTGTTAGAGTTTGCTAATTAATTTAATTAAGGGGAATGGGTAACAATGGTCATATATAAGTAATATGTAAAGTATTTATGTGAGTACCAATTTTTTAGTTTGGGTAGATTAGTGGACATATACTTGCTTTGATGATCTTTATGATTTGTGATGTTGTATCTTGATGTGGTGAATTATTTACGACTAATATTTCTCACATAATTGATATTAAATTCCTTACTCTCATTTATGGATTCAAAAATATAAATTTGGATTTTTATTCCTGGAGATTGTATTGAGTACTTAATATACCGTGGTTTTACGACACTTTTGATGCTTAAAACAAAAGAAATCTACTAGTACTTAGGTATGTTTATAAAGGTATGAGGTTCTTTTGCTAATTTTTGTAGGGAAATTAACTCCGGGAGTTAGATTGGCAAAAAGAGTGAAAAACGGCAGAGAAATGCAACTTACGAGTCTCAACACGAACCGTACCAGCTTGGTACAAGTTGTTATGAGTGCCCATGATAAAGGATCAGAGAATCAACAAGTTTAGAACCCTAGAGTATAAGAGGGTATCATGGGTTCTACCAGCATAGTACAACTTGTACTAGAGACTAGTATCTATAAACAGAGAGTTATCGAAGTTGACATCCTTAAGGCACGAGTAGATTCCACGAGTCATACCAGCATAGTACGACTCATAGTGAGGGCCCGTAGTGTGATGACCAGAGATGCTGAGGTTTCAAAGTTCAAACCAAGATGGTGGGTATGACTCGCAGTGACTTATCACAGGTTGTACTAGGCACATGACTTTGGGAGATAAGAAGTTGCATCCATGCTATGATTACAGACCACGAGTTGTACCTGCATACTATGAATCATAGGCCATCTCGATACTATATTCGTTGTTAATTTAGGAAAGAATTTTAGTTATTGTATAAATACTTCCTTGCAGTTTTTATTTTATTATTCTGGTATTATAGTATTTTTGGAGTTTCCTAATATTACTTGGAGACTGAATTGATATGTGAGATTCGAACATCATAGTTTTCATCATTGTGTTCTTGATTTCAAAGATCAATTTGCAATTCATAATTGGGTTTTCATTCATTCAACATTGTATGTTATAAATTATGATTTCTTATATGTTTTCTTCTTTCGCTCTTGCAATTATGAGTAGCTAAACTCCCAGCTCTAGGATTGTGGGAACTATGCTGCAATAACAAAGTACGGTTTATACAAATTGATTTTAAACTGATACAAATTCCTATATTGTATTTTCCTTCATTATCATTGCAATGTTAGAACTCACTTGTATTCTACTTGCTTGAATCGAGAGAAGTAGAGATTGGGAAAAGAAAAATACAATAATGACTTGAAACTATCAACTTTCAATTAATAACTTGAGTTGCGGTCGCGAAAAAGGTAATTTGGGATAATTGATAAGGTTTAATTGGGAAAACTCATGAGAGCTAATCCGATGAATAAGGATGGTCATCTAATAGAGGCGAATCAGGCATTCAGATGAATGTAACTTATTGATTCTACAGGGTAAGTATTGGAATAGATTATTAGTATAATAACCTCATGTAGTTATGAAGTCAGAGGGAATACTTCCCTAGATAATTTCATATCATTGATAATAACACATTTTTTACAACATCATTACCTGTTTTGTCTAAATCACCTCTTAGGAAATCATTGAACTAAAAGTGTAAATAATAGCATTAGTCAGAATCTTGACCATATTTCTCATGTGGTCAACCTCAACCCTGGTTAGGTTCTTTACTTGATAAATGACTGTTGTATACTTCTTTTGACGTGTATTTTTTGCGTTATAAAAAATGGCGTTGTTGCTGGGAAATACAACTTAGGATTAGATTAATTGCTTTTATTTAAATTTTATTCTTTATTTCCTCATTTATGTTTTATTTTGTTTTTGTTTTACCTAGGTTACTACGTGGTGAAAGCCAAGTACTCGGGGTAGTGGATAGCCCCTGATTTCAATTGATCAAGAACTTGCGCGAACACTAAGGTGGATGGCTGCTATAGAGACTCCTAAATAGATTGAAGCCAGAGTGTCTAATGAAGCTCGGTGAGCTAATGAGTCTTATCAGGTGGATTTAGCTCACCAAGCAACTCTTAATGCTGCTAATGATACCTAGGGTGAAGCTGATAATGCTGGGAGAAATAGGAGAAACAGAGGTTAGGAGCAGTCTTAGTTTCATAGATATACAATTTAGTTTGATGACGATGATGATCAAGATATGGATGAAGCCGAGTCAATAGGTTCCATTGTGCCCCTACCTCTACCTGTTGGGGACAAGTTTGATATCACTAGCACTATGATCCAGTTGTTGAATATGAAGGGAGTGTTTAGTGTAATGTTGCTGATGGTGTAAATCTCCACTTGATAAATTTTGTGGAAATTTGCAAGGCATACAGGTTGCTAGGAGTAGCTAGGATGCTATTAGACTACGACTCTTTCCATTCTCTCTAGCTGGTGAAGCCACTCTATGGTTGTTGGAGTTTCCAAATGACTCCATCACCAATTAGAGAGAATCGAAATANATCACCAATTAGAGAGAATCGAAATATGCCTTCTTGGTAAGCTTATTACCACCATCAAGGATGTTGTAGTTGAAAGATGATATATATAATGCCCGACAACTCAAGACGGATGCACTTTATGAGACATGGTTGCGGTTCAATAAGAAGTTGAACAAGTGCCCAAATCATAGAATTCCGAATAAGAGTCTGTTGGAGATATTCTCTAGATCCTTGAATAACAATAACAAGGCAGTAGAGATACAGTAGTAGGTAGAACATTAATGAGTCACTCATGGGAGGAGGAAATAGAGATACTTGACCGAGTGACAAACACAAATAGGGCTTGGCATACAAGAGAAGCTGTGGTATTTGCGGCCACATATACGATTGGAATAACTGCAGAGTAGTGCAGAAAAGAAGAGGAGCATGATCAGAAGATAACACATGTGAGAACATCTATTGACCTGCTCATAAAGTATATCATGGGAACTAGAACTCAGAAAGTTAATGCAGTTGGAGCTCAAGATAAAGAGACAAGGTTTGAGAACTCCAATTCTGAGGAGAAAGCCAAATTCCTAGATAGTTAGGTGGTAGGTTTTCAAGCCAACGCCCAAGGGTCTTGTCATGACTCAAACATAGGTCTGAACTGAGACATGAAACCCAAAACCACAAATAGCCCCAAGTTTACCCATGGCATTAACATGACAGCTATAGAATATATATCAAGTGAAATCTGATACTTAAACATAAATAAGTGAAAGTCTTAATAAGAAAATGTCTAGCCAACGGTAATATCATAACACTGAGTTTGAAGCTAAATACACAAATCTATGTCTAAAAAATCCTCTGCTAACTAATGAGATGGTGGGGCAAGCCCCCAACTATCTCTAAGTCTGAAGAAACTAAAATAATGATACTGAAAGATTGATGCCCTCAGAGGATGAGGACTCACCCAATGTAGGGTCTGAACTGGAATAGGAGCAAGACTAACGACGTGGCTGAATATGATCGTTAGGACCTGTATCATGAAAAGATACACCATAGAGTATGCGATTAGTACTTAGAATGTGCTGAGTATGAAAGGTAAGTAAAATAGGTGGAATAAGTATAACTAAAATCAAGCACATAACATAAATCATAAGATCATGAGAGTAATGACTGCATGCTAATATCTGAAAACATTTATTGTCATAAACTGAATTTCTATATCTGAATAGAATGACCCAAAGCTAAAAATAGAATCATATGGCTAGCCATAGCTGAAATCATAAGTAAAAGTTTATAAACTGATCATTGGATCAATCCTGGTGAAAACATAATACCATAAGTCATAAACATGCATAACTGAATTCATGAGGGACAACGGGATACTCATCATAACCGAAACCATCACAATAGAGCTTACGTGATTCCCTAACTGTTACGCTCAAGTGGGCAGAGCCGTCCAAAACCTTGTCAAGGCTAAGGAGGCTACCATGATATCGATATCAAGTTGAAGGCCCCTTGGGGGTAGGGGAAGCTCACAAGGGAGGTCCCAATGTAAATATATAAACCTACGTTGGCATGTAGTTATTAGAATCGGTGTTTACATGAACCCCTAGCCTACTAGGTTCTAGACACTACTCCTATAAACATACAAAGTGCTCTCTATCATTTTTCAACACAATTGATACCATCATTTCTCAACTAACTAGATAATGTAATTACATGCATAGTCTAAATTCTGAATACGAGGAATCCTGGCTCTAAACATACCATAAGCTGAAAAATAGAGAGTATCACTCCAAATCATATGGTAAGATAATATTATAAAACTTAACTGAATCATGAATATATACTTAACACATATGGGCTTGACCAAATCTTAAAATCATGCATACTTGAAATAGACTTCATAAGTCAAAATCATAGGTTCATACTTGGGTAACTTGTAGACATTCAATCATGCTAGATATCTTTTCATACTTGAAATCATAAATCATAAACTTGACTTTTCATAAACTTGCATAATTGGGCATAATTTTTTTACTATTTGAAATCATGAATTTATAATCAATTAGTATATAAAATCTGCCCATGAATCTTCAAACATGCTTTGAAACATGAAGGGAATTGACTCATAAATTAATCATAGAGAATTTTATAAAATTGAATAAAACCTCATAGGATCATGAACTTGATCTAGAACTTGAATTCATATAATTTAGGAGAACTTTAGGCACGAGAGTGAAAGGAACTCTCATTCATAGCCCTACATACCTGTGTAACTTGAATCTATACTTGACTTTGAAAGCCCAAGATATTTGAGAAGAATTTGGAGGGTTCTAGGCTTGATATTCAATGAAGTAATCTAGGCTTGCACACATGGGGGGGATGACATAGAATAGGTTAACTCCCTTAAAACCCTCCTAAAAGAGCTTTAAATATATAGTTTAGGTCTTAGGAGCTTAGGAATTACAAAAATTACCCTGACTGATTCGCCTAGAAAAGTGACACTGCCAGTCCCAACAAGGGACTGAACGAGTTGTTACCCCATTGGATGACTTGTCATCCAAAATCATATTCATCACTGGAAATCCCATCCTTCAATATTAGCCATCTTGACAACAACCAACTTGATGAGTGGTGAAGTGACACCACAACTCATTCCTTAACTCGTTAAATATCCCAGTTTGTAAATTCCTCATCACATAATAGGAATACTAACGACTTGTTGAATCAAACAACGAGTCATTACACCATCTGTGGTGACACCCTGACAACGACCCCTTACAAGCCTGGTACCCCTTGATGAGTCACTCAACGCTTCATCAGGTGACCTGATGAGCCATTCTGTGACCTAGCGCAGATTTTCCTATTTTCTTTGCTTCAACCCTCAGGTCTGATCTTAGTAACTTTAGGGACATTAAAATATCTCCAACTTGGGTACATTCATCCTCGAATGCGGGGTAAACATATTAAAAGGATGGGAAAGAAACTGCAATCCCAAATACCGAACATCTAGAGCTGGAAACTGATGGAGTGATTGACTCTGAACTGATATACATGACTGAACTAAATTCATGATCCACACATACATGCACTGACATGAAAGGAACTGAGAGACATGAGCTAAACATGAAACTGAATAGAGTACTAAGAAGGAAACTGATACCTCAAGCTGGAATGGAACTAGGTGGGAATAAATACGGGTATCTAGCCATCATATTTGTTTCGGCCTCCCATGTAGCTCATTCAACAAGATAATTCCTCCATAGGACTTTCACAGAAGCTACTTCTTTGTTCCTCAACATTCAAACTTGACGATCAAGGATCTCAATCGAAACCTTTTCATAGATAAGGTTACCTTCACACCTATGTTCTCCACCAGGACAACCAAAGTCGGGTCACCAATGCACTTCTATAACAATGATACATGAAAAAGTGGACGTATCGAAGCCAACTCCATTGGTAGCTTAAACTCATACGCCACCTTGCCAACACGCCTCATGATCTTATAGGTACCAACATATTAGAGGTTAAGCTTCCCTTTCTTTCAAAACCTCATCACTCCCTTCATGGGAGACACCTTCAAAAACACCTAATCAACAACTTCTAACTCAAGTTCTCTCCTCCTCACATCGGCATATGACTTTTGACGACTCAGAGCTATGTTCAGCCTTTCCCTTATAAGTTGAACTTTTCCCATAGCCTCCTAAACAATATTTGGCCCTATCAATGTAGCTTCACCTACCTCAAATTTTAATACCCCAGAAGCCTAAGATCAGACTCAAGGGTTGAAATAGAGAAAATTGGAATTGTTGAACTAGGTCATAAGATGAGTCATCCAATGACTTGTGAGGTGCATCATGAGTCGTTAGGTGTCTCATAGAGTGAAGGGAGAGTTTGGTTTGATTTTTCGTCTGGGGGTTGACCACGGGTGAAGCTACAAGGTCAGGATCACGAGTCGTAAGCTTGGTCGTGGTCAAGAGTTTGACTTGGGTATTGAAATGATTGGCATTGTTCCCCATGACCAGTCAGCACAAGTAATTTGGTCCACCATGAGTCGTGGTGTCCCTTTTGGTGACCAGCATAGATAAGCTTTCCAGTGTTGGCAATGAGTGCAGGCCATGAGTCGTTCCCACAGGCAACAAGTCATCCAGTCCCTCATTGGGACTGGTTGTACAATTTTTCCTGCGAATTTAGTAAGGGAGTTTTCATAATCTCTAAGTTTCTAATACCTAAACTACGTCATTTTAAGCTCAGACAAGTGTGTTTTAAGAGGTTTTAGCTCATTCTAAACCCATCCCTCTCCATGCATGCAATCCTAGAAGTTTCTAAGGGTGAT
Organism: Datura stramonium; assembly: GCA_018107945.1. Lineage (NCBI taxonomy): Eukaryota > Viridiplantae > Streptophyta > Magnoliopsida > Solanales > Solanaceae > Datura > Datura stramonium. The sequence goes on from JACEIK010006934.1 coordinate 75,422, forward strand.
CAAGCCTAGAAGTTCATCAATTCTTCTTCAATTCCCTTTTAGCGTTCAAGAGGGTTGTGAAATCAGATGTATCTAGGTGTGTAGGTTTATGAATGGGTGTATTCATCCACTCCCATGCCCAATCCCTTCTCGAATTCATGAAAATCCTAAGTTGATGAATCAATGGGATTTTAACCCAACTTGTGAATTCTATAAGTATTTATTATGGGTATATTCTAATCATGTTTCTAATGTTGAATTATGATTCATGGGCATGTTTTACTATGATTTCAATTACAAGTCATGTTTTCAACTTTTACAAATTATGATGCCAAATTATGGAAGTTCATGAAAAGATGAGATTATGATATATGTTTTCAAGCATGATGAGGTGTATATGATGAAAATATGATTTCAAATTACCTATGTCTGTATTAATATTTTTGACTATTAAAGTCTATTTCAAGTATGTTTATGTTTTGGCAAGCCCGTATGATCAAGTATGTTCATAATCTCATGTTAATTGCTTACCACATGGATTTTGGACTCTAGACTCCCACCCTCTTCAACTTGTGGTATGGTTTGAGCCAAGGCTCCCTATGTTATATTTTTAGATTTTGTATATCATGTTATAATTCAGATTTGCCAATAGACGATAGTTCAACTTCGTTGAAAACTGATGGAGAGCATATGCATGTTTTTGGGAGTAGTGTCTAGCACTGAGTAGGCTAAGCGTTAGTCAACCCTGTTACTCAGAACTACGCGCCAACGCAGGTATGATCAGATTATTTGGGACCTCCCTTGTGAGCTTCCCCTTCCCCCAAGGAGCCTTCGGCTTGATATAGATATCATGGTAGCGTCCTTAGCCCTGGCAAGGCTTTGGACGGCTCTGCCCACTTGAGTGTAATAGTCCACGTAATCTCTATCGTGGTAAAGTCAGTTATAGGACGAGTCTCCCATTGTTCCTCATGATTTCAATTATGCATGTTCATTAGTCATGATATTATATTTTCAACAAGTTTGACCTAATATTCAATTTTATTTATGAATAATCAGTTTCAGCTTTAGGTCATTCGATTCAGTTATGATATTTAGTTATGTTTAAATCATGTTTTCAGATAATAGCATGCAAGCCCTACTCTCAAAATCTTATGACAACATGTTTTATGAAATGCATGATTTCTGTTTTTACTTACCTTTCATACTCGGTACATTCCATGTATTGAACACATACTCTATGTTGTATCATTTCATGATACAGACTCAAATATTCAGGTTTAGTCCCGCAGTTAGCCAGATCCTTAGAGTAGCATCTGCCAGCCAGAGTTGGTGAGTCCTCATCCTTTCAGGACCCTTCAATTTATGGTATTTAGAATTTTCAGTTTTAGTCTTAGTAAGTTAGTTGAGGTCTTGTCCCATCAACTCATCAGTCGGTAGAGGCTTATCAAACATAGTATGTTTTAGTTTCAGATTGCTGTTATGTATTCAGATACTTGATGTTACTAGATTTCTAGACTTCCGCTATTTTTTATATGTTAGACTTCCGCATTATCATGTTGTTTGGATGTCATGTTTATTCCAAGGGTCGACTGGGAGCCTCTCGGGGTTCTTTGTCCCGTGTCTTGATTCGGGCCTATGTTTGGGTTGTGACAAAATTGGTATTAGAGCATTAGGTTTTAACGTCTCTTAGGGTGTCTAAAATCCACGTTAAGTAGAGTTTTTTTCATGGGTGTGAAGCACGCCACACTTATGATGAAGAGACAAAATGTTTTAGGAAATGTTCCCTTCTTTCATGATTTATGTCGTGGGATGAAATTTTTCTCTATCCTTCTAAATCATGCTATATGTGTTTGTAGAATCATGCCTCCTCGCCGAGTTAATACAAAAGAAGAAATGGAAATGGAAATTGAAATGGCCACGAGAATGGCAATGGGGATGGGCACTAGCATACCCCTCAGTCCCCGAGGATTATGTACCCGAGCAGGTGGCCCATTCAGAGTTTAGGGCTGCCATTCAGATGTTAGCTCAATCCTTAGCCGCCCAAGACAACCAACAGGCAGTAGTACATGTCCCTCAGATTGGGAATGCGATGACGGCAAGGGTTAGAGATTCTTATAGGATGAACCCTCCGGAGTTCCTTGGGTCCAAGGTGGACGAGGACTCCCACGAGTTTGTTGATGAAATTCATAAAATCACCCAAATCATTGGGATGACTGGGGAGGAGTGTGCAGACTTACCCTCTTATCAGCTGAAAGGGGTAGCACACATCTGGTTCAGGCAATGGAAGAATAGCAGGACAGTTGGAGCAGACCCTATTGGTTGGGATGAGTTCCATACCGCATTTTTAGATCGGTTCTTCCCTTATGAGATGAGGGAGATCAAAGTAGCAAAATTTGTGAACCTGAGACAAAACAACATGATAGTTCACAAGTATGAAGTAGAGTTCACCCACCTATCCAAATATGCACCTGAGATGGTGGCATAATAGAGGTCTTGAGTGAGTCGGTTCGTGTATGGGATAACAGACTATTTGGTCAAAGATATCTGGACCACGATGCTTCATCAGGGCATTGATTTCTCACGGATAGCTCTGTAGCCCAGCAAATGGAGGCGATGCAGGTGAGTGAGTGGGAGTGAGAGGCTAAGAGGGCCAGGACTGATAGCTTTGAATTCTCCCAATAGAGACCTAGCGGTGGGCACCGTCAACAGTCCCACCAGAGATCATCAGCCCTAGCGCCGTCAATAGCAAGTGTGCCATCCAGATCTAGGGACGACCAGAGGGGACGAGCATCAAGCTCTCGAGGTCAGGGGAGCATATATGTGGAGCCTAGTATTCCAGCTGGTGATAGGTATGGCCGAAGGCATAGCAGGTTCAGGTGCTTGGTTTTGTGTGGGAAGCCCGGGCATATAATCAGAGATTGCATAGCAGCTAGACTAGGACATGGTTGAGGCTGAGACCCAGTCACTAGTTCAGGAGCCCCACCAGCACGCTCAGTTCAGCAGGGAGCCTCCACTAGTGTAGGTGGTGGTCAGCGTCAGAACAGATTCTATGCCCTCGCATCTCGTTAGGAGAAGGAGGTCTCTCCAAATGTAGTCACTGGTATGTTACGAGTATTCCACCTATATGTATATGCATTGTTATATCCAGGGGCTACCTTATCTTTTGTGATGCCCGATATTGCTAGTAGTTTCAGAGTCAGTCCCGAAATCCTATCAGAACCCCTTCTCAGTCTCTAGTCCGGTCAGTGATTATGTTATAGCTTGACAGGTATGTATAAATTTCCCTTTCACAGTCCTTCAAAAAGTCACCTTAGCATATTTAGTAGAGGTAGCCATGATAGATTTTGATGTTATCTTTGGCATGGATTAGCTACATTCATGTTATGCCTCTGTAAATTATAAAACCCGTGCGGTAGAATTCCGGTTTCTGGGTGAGCGAGTCCTAGAGTGGAAAGGTGGTTCAGCTGTGCATGTAGGTCACTTCATTTCCTACCTTAAGGCCAGAAAGGTGATTTATAATGGTTGCATATACCATCTAGTTAAGTTAAAGGATGCTATGTTCATGTCACGACCCGATCGGAGGCCCGGATCGTAGACACGAGACAAGGGACCCCGAGAGACCCCAAGTAAACCAATGGAAAAAGAATACATCTAACTCATCAATAAATTGAAGATTCAACAATATGAACTCAGCAAAAGTCTAACTCAACATAACATCAGAATAAGCATCCGAAGCTATACATGAGTCTGAAAATCCTCTATAAATATGATAGTTATAAATATGACATTTATAAGAAAAGCTAAACAATGAGTCAAACCTGGTTTTTAGATCATGCATATTTAAAATACAAGTATGAGTAAAGGATATGAAAAATCTGAAATCATATAGACAATGGGAGACTTGTCACTTAACCGACATACCATGATAGAGCTTACGTGGTCCCTATTATAACACTTAAGTGGGCAGAGCCGTCCAAAACCTTGCCACTGCTAAGGACGCTACCATGATATCTATATCAGCATGAAGGCCATGTGGCCAAGGGGATGATCACTATGGAGGTCCCAAGTCATATAATAGTATCAACCTACGTTGGTGCGTAGTTCTGGTGCGTAGGGTGATCGACCCTTAGCCCGCTCGGTTCTAGACTCTTCTTACAAAACATGCAATTCTCTACATCGTATAAAATGAAGCTCAACATCGTCTATTGACGAAGCTCAAAGATGAAATCATGCATAACTCAACATCATATAAAAACGAAGCTCAACATTATCTATTGACAAAGCTCAATAATGAAATCATGCATAGAATCGACATCGTATGAAAATGAAGCTCAATAATAAAATATATGTCAATTGTGAATTCATGCATATGAGAAGCTTTATTTGAAAACATACCAATAGCTGAAAACATATTTGGAAGTCTTTGCTCCAAAATAATGTGGTAAGCTTAGATCGGGAAAAATCATTATTTAAACTTAACATGTGGGCATTGCCCAAAGCTTTATCATACTTGAATCTACTCAATTCGTTTTGAAAACAATATCATAAGCATGGGTAGCTTTAGAAACATGCTTTTCATCATCAAATCTCATCATCATCATACATGACATCATTCTCTTCTTTCATGAACTTCTCATCAATGGGCTTTTAAATTCATAAAAAACTAGAAAACACAATTTTGATTGAAAACAATATAAAACCTGCCCATGCTTCACAATTCATCAATAGAAACATAATATAATCGTACCCACGTATAGAGATTGAAGAATTATGAAAATGGTAAACCGCCATAACTTGATCATAGGAATTTCTCATACTTAGATAGAGATTGGGCATGGGTAAGAAAGGAAACACACACTCATAACCCTACATACCTGGAAGGGATAGATTCCACCACTTCTCTGATTGCCCAAGAGGAAATTGGATGGAAACCTTGAATCTAGCCTTGAATCACTTCTTGAACCGCTCAACTTGCATGCATGGAAAGAATTCACTTAGAATAGGTTTTCTCCTCCTTAAACCCACTGAAACGAGCCTTAAACCATGTAGTATAGGCCCCTAGAACTTAGGAATGACGGAAATACCCTTATTGAAATTGCAGAAAAACTGCTCACTAGACCAAACAACGGACGACCCTGTTGTTGGAGGATACCACAACCTGTGGTGTCTACCCATGCTTTGCACTATCCAGGCTAGGCCTGATCTTGGGCGTATTTATATGACTAAACTCCATATTTTCAACCCATTGTGAGAAGAATATTGATGTATTCATGCATGTTTGAGTTAATTAATGGTGTTTTTCTTTTTCGGATAAATAATTGCGTGGTGACTATTTGCAGGTGGAGAAGACAGAGATGTCAGCTGGAGGAGCAGGCAACCCACTATTTTCTAATTAATTGGTGTTTTTGGATGATTTTCAGGAGGTATGGAGGCCAAACAAAATTTGCGGAAGTGTGAGCTAAGGTAAAGTTCTGGAAGAATAAGGATAAGGGACAGAGGGCCTCCGCAATGGCTCCGTGGCACGGAGCTTGGCCTCCGCGATGGCCTCCGTGCCAGTTTGAGGTTATATGCAGGTATGCTCAAATTCCAGTAAGCCTTCGCGATGGGTCCGTGCCACATTGACGTTAAAAGGCCGATGGGTTCACTTAAAAACCGGGTCGACCCAGCCGAAACCCCTCCCTTTTAACCCTAAAATCTGCACATTGCCTTCATTTTTCTGCAATCCTACGCGACAAAACCCCCATTTCCCCTTCCTTCTTAAGCGTGCTATGCTGGAGCGTCAACAAATCCTCCTCTCTTCTTCACAACTAAGAGTAACAGGTATGTTTGAGTGTTCTTCTTCCATTTTTATGCAAATTTCTTAGCATGAACACATGGTAAGTCAAAATTCTGCCCTAAGTCGTGGGAACTTGATTGAATCAAGTTTTTATGGGGAAATAATGCACTTAGGATAGTAATTGCTCTGTACACTCAATAATGACATGATTATTTTTGCACTTCATAAGTTATCTACATGTTGGGGCTGCTTGAGGAGTTGAAATAAGAGGAAAAAGATAGGAAAAATCATAAATTGGGCCATTAATTCTTGTATTCTTAGAATTGGCAATAGAAATTGAGTAAGAAGTGTTTGAAATGATGGCCTCTGTAAATGTGGGCATGTAAAATCCAAAATGCAAGTGTTCATCAGTGTAAGTTTTCAACTGCTTTAAGGCTGAGTCAAGCAATATTAACTTCATGAAATTGCTAGACTGATGAACATGAGAATTTAATTGTACGAAGTATGATTAGTACAAGAAAATTGCTCCATCTAATGTTTCTGATGTAATGCGCCCTATTGGAAGATGTTGTATAATATTGTGTTTGCTTTATCTTGTCAAAGTAGTGATTCAGATCAATTTTGGGAGTAGCGAGTCATGGAAGTGTAAAGAAGGGGAAGTCTGAGTACCCGACTGACTATGACTCATGAAACCACGCTAGCAACTAAGTGTGAGGTGACAAACTGAAGCTCGGCCTTAGTATTGGCTAGCCATGTTTGTTAATTACAATGTGAATGTATTCTTTTGGCTGAACAAGAATGATGTCAGCTCGACAAGATAAGGGCAAAGGTGTCTAAACTTCTGGCATGGGAAGAAAAAGGAATAAAAGGGCTTAGCTGTTCCAGTAGCCCCACCAGTTCCTAGGGGCCAAAGAAGACAGTTTGGCACTAGATGGGTGGTGGAGGAAGGTAAAAAGTGGTATGGAAAGCATTAGGAGTCGAAATACTTGCCTGAAGAGCAAATTGAGCGGGACCATTTGGCACAAGAATTCCCCCGAATACTGCACAGGATACACGCCTTGGGTATGGACTTCATATTTAATGCACTCAAGAAGTTTAATATACACATGGTGTGGGAATTCTATGCGAATTGCGACTCTACTCTACGCAGCCACACAATCAAGATCCGGGGATAGGTTGTTACCTTGGAAGCACATCATTTAAATGGCATCTTGGGGACACCTGACCCACAGATCCACATCCTCTCCGCCAGCTGAACATCACACCACCATATGCTGATATCCGATAAACATTATGTGGACAAAAATCAGCAGCCAGGTGGAGCCGTCAAAAGGAGAAAGGGTACCACCAAACATTTCCATATTCACAGATGAATAGGGAAGCCAGAGTATGGTTGAAGATTGTTTTCACTTGACTCATTCCTGGGGTCCATATGACTGATGTCACCCGCGATAGAGTTTGTCTGGTATACGCCTTGATGAAATGTGATCTCGGGCAAAATAGCATGCCCGAGTGATGCTTTATAACTTAATTTAGTCTTGTTTATCTAATTAATGATATACATTTTCATGTAATTTTATATAAATGTGAATATAT
>JACEIK010006935.1:0-82760 GCA_018107945.1 Datura stramonium
CTCCTAGTCCACACGCCAGTCGGGCCTGGGTGTGAAGGGGGTGTTAAAGTGGGTTAAAGTCCCACATTGGTTGGGGAATGGACTGATGGTTTGTTTATATTTTTGGGCAATCCTCCCCTCATGAGCTAGCTTTTGAGGTTGAGTTAGGCCCAGGTGTCATATCTTTACAGGTAGCACTTCTTGCATTTTAATTTTAGATTTTTTCTCTTTATTTATTTGATTTAAAATTTTCAATCTTCTCGTTGAAATTTATATTTTTCCTTTATCATCATAAAATTTGTATATCATTAAATTAGATATACATATTAAAAGTAGTAATAATAGATGATAAAGCACATTGTCAGTGACTTCAACCAATCCCAATATTTTCAGCACGGAATATAGCCATATACCCCTTCCCCAATTTTAAAAGATAAGAATTAATTCTGAATCTATAGTTTTAAAAGTTTAATGAATTCAATGATAAGAATCTAATAATCATTATTAGCCAATTTTATATCGTAGATCCATGTCTTTGTAATGGCTGCATTACGGATTCGCCTCTAATTCCGCGTTAGTAGGTCCTGGAAGAAGGGCCACCTCTGCAGGGTGTGATGTAGACACCCTACTCTAATACAAATACTAATATGGCTTCTTCCACGCTCAAATACGTAACTCGGATTATAAAATATTTAATAAATATATAATTTTTTTATCTTTTTTGATTTTTTTAATATTTATGACTTAGTTGAATAATTTTCAATCTTGAAATTTTTTAAATCATTCAACTCAATTGAGAAATTTTGACTTTAGTATAGGTTAAAAAATTTATCGCATCCTTTTATTTAGTTTTTTTATATGCGGTCAGTATAATAGAATTTATAAATAAATTTTGAAAATAATAATGATTTATGTTGAACTCTTCCATAAAGAGAGAGAAAAATACAATAGAGTGAAGGAGCGGAAAAACATCTAAAGTATTACGGTTTTTGAGTTTCATTCTCAAACTATCAGATGTAACATACGTAGGCCCCATGTAAACTATCGAAATACCTAAACTATCAATTGTACTCTTTTCCTACGAGCGATAGTGGTTATTCGAGTAAAAAAAAAATGAAGTGATTAATAGTTGGTGTATATTTGACTTTTCACTCAATATAATATGAACGAGGTAGTAAGCTAGTGAAATTCTGACAATTTGCACTCAACACATAAAATTCTTTAAGTTATTCACATAGAAAGAGACAAAAAAAAAAGAAAAAAGAAAAAAAAAATTAGCTAACACACCCAAACATTTGTTCATATCATCAACAGAATTATGTTGTTCAAAACACACATAACTTAGAAAGGGAAAAGGCAGTCAACAAGAAAAAAAAAACATCCATAATCTACTAAGTTTTACTTCTTAGAATTCCCAAAAATATTCACCCCAGCTTTTTCGTTCTTCAATATCGAAGGCTTATTTTTCAGTCTTTCACTCCTCCGGACCGATGATTCACCAGCATTTGAGCTACGCTGGCGCATTATATATCCTTTTCTGCAATTTTTTGTATGGCGGTATTGGGTTGCCCGCAGCTAATCCACACACAATTTCACGAAAAATAAGGGTTTCTTACCATTTCTCTCACAACAATAGCTCTGAGTTCCAAGGGCGGCGGAATGTTGAAGAGAGTTTCTTAGGAGTAATAAACAATGGCGTTGTTGAACATCAACAGAGATCTCTGAAGAAATTTGAGTTTTCAAATTAGAATAAGCATCTTGTTCTAACTTGTTTTGAATAATTTGTAGATCCATATCTTTTACTTAATTTCATCGGATATACTCTGCATTCTCCTGAAACAAACAAACAAATAATCACACTAAATAAGAAACTAATAACCTAAGATTTAGATCTTAATATTACCAAACTAAAAAGGATTGCTATTAAAGTTATTGAAGCATGAAATTGAATGCAGCTCTAGGGTGTGTTAGCTTGACGGAGTTGGGCGTATTGAGGAATTGTTTTGTCTTTGTCTTAATCAAGATGTCTTAACGGATAAGAAAAATATTTTAGAAAATAAATTGTATTTTTTTACTTATTCAAGCAATTTATTGATGCATGTAAGTAAAAATATTATCTAAAAGTATTTGCATAATATAGACAAGTTTTTATGTGTGCTATGGAAGGTAGATTGAAGATAAGGTGTGTAGAGCGTGTGTGTGTGTGAGTGTATGTGGGGGCTTGACGGAGTTGAGTTGTATTGAGAATAGTTTATCTCAATTAATCAAGAATATCTCAATTGGATAACAAAATCACGTGAATTTTTGCTTATTTACTTTAATTTGTTCGATGTGTAAACAAAAATATTATCCTAAAATTATTGTATATAATGTGGATAAGTATTATGTGAGGTAGGGTCACCCAGATGGTGGGAATGGGTGCTATGGAAGGTGAATTAAAGATGAGGTGTACTTGGAGGTGGGGGCGACCACAATTAATCACTACAAAAGATAAAATAGGGATAACTTTAGTCGTTAATGAAACACTAAAAAAAGTCTCGCAAACCTATCGAGCGACATATAGTCATGTGATTAATATTGCCAAAAGTGCTAGATATATACAAGGTATTTAGCAATAGATTGTTAATGAATTTCATAGAAAATTAAATAAAGATGTTACTATTTGGGAAGTGGAAATTCAAAAAGCACATTTAATGCTTGTGAATTTGATTTATCAAGGAATTTTTATGAAATCTGATTAATATTAGTATTCTCCAATATTTTGTCATTAGATTTATCACACCTTCTTCCTCATTTGTCTCTATTCTTCTTTCTGCCTCCAATTTGCACAAATGGAGAAGACATTTCCTATATAAACATAAAATAAATAAAAAAACCTCAATTATCAATTCAATTTCAATTCAATTCAAATTCAAAATTAAAAAATATAAAATTTTGTTTTTTTAAAAAATTAAAGATTATAAATATCTTTAAGATTATTGATAAAAAATTAAAATAAACAACTAAATAAATAAAAAAAACCCGCTTCTCTAAATATTTATTTTTGAAAAATTTAAAATCATAAATTTTTTTATTTTATTAAAGTTTTTAATAATTTTTTCTTGATATCTTTGATTTTTGCATTAAAAATTTTAATTTTTTCCTTTTTAATATTATTCAATGTACTAAAAAAAATATATTTACAAACATAAGTATGGACAATAACAAAAGTCAAAACTAACAATCAGCTAGTAATTTTTATTAAAAATATACGAGTGCTGTCCCGTGCGTAGTTAATAATATTTTGAGATAATCTATTTCGAAATAAGATTAGCAATAGAGTGTTGATATTTATTGACCAAAATTGTTATTTTCTTTAGTGATAAAATTGATATCAAGAAAAAAATTGAACATTTTAGTTGTTGATTGAACCAATTAGTAATACTCTATTTGTACCCTAAATCAAGATAAGTTTTATCGTTTTCTAAATTTTTTATTTTTATTCTTTTAAAATCGATATACAAATTAGGATCACACAAGAAATTAATAGAAATACAATTTTTCAAGCATCATAAATCAAAAGAAAAAGAAAAAGAGGGATTTTTTGTTGCTAATTATAAAAGATAAGAGATAATCATACTTAGTTGATGCTTCCCTTCGTTTCACGTCCTTTATCAATTAGAGCTCTATAAGTCTCTTTAAGTTTATACATCATGAACTTTATGAATGCTCTCTCATCTCATCATCTCCTTCGTTAAAATCTGCCTGACTCTTAAAATGTTCTTTCAAATTCTCGTACGACTTGACATTACTGTGGCGATAAGTGGCACCTACGATAACTTGAGAAATGGTGCTTGAAAATTTAACCACCATTGGCCAATTTTCTAATCCATAACGTTATGCCTTGAACACGCAAGGCACATATCTTCTCGAAGTTTCTCCATTTTTTAAAGAAAGTTTTGAGTGTTGTTTTGAACAACTCAATCTCTTAAATGAAATATGATTTAGTTGTTTTTCTTAAAATGGTCATACCTTGCATTTAATTAATAAGTAAGTTGTTAGATATGTGAATCTGATTTTGGTCAAATATGAATTAAATGAATCAAGACCGGCTAATGCAAATGTGAAAAAAAAGAAATAAGTATTTTTAGTGACCTCAGCGGCATCAGTGCAGCCACTCAAAAGTTTGAGGACATATTAGGAGCACCTCCTTTCGTATACACTATGTCGGATAACACTCTAATTAACTAAAATAATTATGTGTCCGCGTTAGCATGGTGTGTGAGACATCTTGTGGACAAATTGGAGTGTTTAGTTGTCAACTAAGACCAAGTTGAGGTGCCTAAATGTGCACTCTCAAAGTTTGAGTGCTTAATTCATATATTATGCAAAAAATCATAATAGTCTATAAAGTTCATTCAAATCCAATACATTATTTTTGACCATGAATATATATACAGTTAAATATCTATTATTTTGATTATATATAGTAGTGTCATATTTTTTAAAAATAATTATATATAAATGTGTAAATCAGAAGCTCAAAGAATCAAACTTCATTTCTTCCACTATTTTTCTAACTTTGTTTTAAAATTCTTTTACTCTTTTTTCTCTTTGGTTCAATTTTTTTTAAAAATAGTTTTATATGTCAATGCAAGAAATATTGATCAAAGGTGAATTTGAGAAAATGATAAAATAAGAATATAAATATTGAAGTACTAAAAAGTATACTGCTTAATAAATATTGTCGAGGAATTTCTATTTTGTCAGTGAAAAACACGCAGAAATAGGATGAAGAAAATAAATTTTTTAGGAAAAATAGATTGAGGGGGTACTTTATGTATTATCCCGATCATATAATGCAAGCATGATTGGGTTACCCATTTTTAATAATTATGCCTTTCTTATTTTTTTTTCTAAAGGTGGATAACTCTCTCTTTAAGTAGTTATTGGTAGTGTAAAGATATGACACACAGGCCTAACTCAATGTGGTTTGTTTATATGGACTTGGGCAATCCTCCCCTCATGAGCTAGCTTTTGTGGTTGGATTAGACCAGTGTCATATCTTTACATGGTATCGAGTAGCCGGGTCCATTCTAGTTTGAGCTCCTAGTCCACACGCCCGATCAGTGTACAGGTGTGAGAGGGTGCTAAAGTGGGTTAAAGTCCCACATTGGTTGGGGTATGGGTGATGGTTTTGTTTATATTTTGGGCAAAATCCTCTCCTCATGAGCTAGCTTTTGAGGTTGAGTTGAAACCCAGTGTCATATCTTCTGAGTTAGCACTTCTTGCATTTTAATTTTAGATTTTTCTCTTTATTTATTTGATTTAAAATTTTCAATCTTCTAGTTAAATTTATATTTTTCCTTTATCATCGTAAAATTTGTATATCATTAAATTAGATATACATATTAAAAGTAGTAATAATAGATGATAAGCACATTGTCGGTGACTTCAACCAATCCCAATATTTTCGACGGAATATAGCCATATGCCCCCTTCCCCGATTTTAAAAGATAAATTAGTCGAATCTATAGTTTAAAAGTTTAATGAATTCAATGATAAGAATCTAATAATCGTATTATTCAATTTTATCGTAGATCCATGTCTTTGTAATGCATTGGATTCGCCTCTAATTCCCAGCGTTAGTAAGGTCCTGAGAGAAGGGCCACACCTGCAGGGTGTGATGTAGACACCTACTCTAATACAAATACTAATGACTTCTTCCACAACTCAAATGCGTAACTCGGATTATAAAATATTTAATAAATAATAATTACCATAAATACTATTTTGACTTGCGAGTTTTTGCAATAAACCCTCTTTAGCAGAAATTTTTAAATCATTCCAACTCAATTAAATTTTGACTTTTAGTAGGTTAAAAATTTATAAGCTCCTTTATTTTAGTTTTTTTATATTTTTTATTTTTTTTATCTTATTTATGGAGGGTTTTTTTGAAAATAATAATGATAAAAAATATAAAAAAACTAAAAAAAATAAAAAAAATAAAAAAAATAAAAAAAATAAAAAAAATAAAAAAAATAAAAAATTTTGAGTTTCATTCTCAAACTATCAGATGTATGTTTCCTACATGAACTATCACCAAATATTTATCGAAATACACCTAAACTATCAGTTGTTCTCTTTCCCTACCTGAACGATAGTGATTCATTGGAGTAAAAAGATGAGCGGTTAATAGTGTGGGTGTATTTTTGACAACTCACTCAATATAATAAGAAAATTGATAAAGCGGTAAAAATTACGGCTTAATTTGCACATAACATAAAATTCTTTAAGTTTTTCACACAGAAAGGGCAAAGAAAACAATTAGCTAACACCCAAACATTTGTTTAAATCATGCATGAAAATTATGTTGTTGTTCAAAACACACATAACTTAGAAAGGGAAAAGGCAGGTCAACAAGAAAAAAAAGCATCCATAATCTACTAAGTTTTACTTCTTAAATTCCCAAAAAATATTCTTATTTTTTCGTTCTTCAATATCGAAGGCTTATTTTCAGTCTTTCACTCCTCCGGACCGATGATTCACCAACTTCATAAGCATTTTACTTCTCATATTATACATCTTTTTCTTCAATTTTAGTTTGGCCCAATATAGAGTTGTGCCACAATGGCTATAATCCACACACACAACTTCACGAGGAAATAAGGGTTTCTTACCATTTCTCTCACAACAATAACTCTGAAGTTCAAGAGGCGTAGCGGAATGTTGAAGGGGTTACTGGGTAATAAACAATGAGTGTTGAACATCAACGAAGATCTGAAGAAAGTGGCAATTTTAAATTAGAATAAGCATCTTGTTCTAACTTGTTTTGAATAATTGTAGATCCATATGCTGCTTAATTTGTTGGATATAAAAGCACCTGGAAAAAATAAAATAATAGCACTAAATAAAGAATTAATAACTTAAGATTTGGGACTCAATAACGCAGTCCCAAAGAGGATTGCCTATTAAAGTTATTCATGCATGAAAGCTGAATGCATCTCTAGGGTGTGTTCGGCTTAACGGAGTTGGTTTATTGAAGGAATTATTTTTTGTCTCAATCAATCAAAAATGTAGAAAAATATTTTCCTATCCTAAAAGTATTTATATTTAATTTAGACAAGTGTTACGTGAGATAGGAAAGGGGATAGGATGTGGGATGGGTATTGGAAGGTGGAGTGAATGAGGGTGTGTGCTGGAAAATAAAATAAAATATAGACGATAACTTTCATGCCCTATTGAACGATATATAATTAGCGATGAATATTTTTAAAGAAATATGCTGAATATATACAAGATATTTAGCAATAGATTAATGATGAATTTTATAGAAAATTAAATAACGATATTTATTTGGGAAGTGGAGAGTCAAAAGACGGCAATGCTTGTGAGATTCGGTTCATCAAGGATTTTATGAAATCTCGATTAATATTAGCATTATTCTCAATATTTTCTCATTAGATTTATCACCTTTTTCTTCCTCTCTTCCTTTTAGGCTTCCAATTTGTAGAAAAATTCATTCCTATATAAACATAGAATATACCCGTCATGAGGCCGTGCAGGATTAGCCTCTAATTCTGCGTTAATAGGTGCTCGGAGAAGGGCCACCTCTTTGGTGTGATGTAGACACCTACTCTAATACAAATACTATTGGCTTCTTCACGACTCAAATCGTAGCAGGTTGTAAATATTTAATAAAAATAATTACTATAAATACTATTTTGAATTACGAGTTTTTACAATAAACCCTCTTTGCTTGAAAATTTTCAAATCATTCAACTCTCAATTTTTCAAATAATTCAACTCCTAGAGGCCATATATATTTTTTTTTATCTTCAAACTTCGCCAAAGAACCTTGTGCGACCTTCTTGTATTGGGACATGCAGCTTGTCTGTATCACAATAACATGTCAAGGTGTAAGCATATGTATTTCTCATTAGGATTTCTATCGAGATGCATCTTCACATCTTACATTATCCTCAGAAGCTACCTCTCAGCGTGATTATTTAGGTGCTTGCATAAATTGACTTAATGTATATACTACAAATACAATATTTGACCTAGTGATTGTTAGATATATCGGTCTTCTATCAAACTTTGATGGTGATATATCCTCCAACATTAGCCAGTTTTTTACTAGACTTCAACACCTCTATTTTCGGGAAGAATCTAAGTTCACCTTGGTTCTTCACCTTGAATTTTGATTCAACACATACTTTATTTTACGATTAGATTTGCTCACCAATCCAGTGTGATCAATAAAACACCGCAATATATTAGAACAACCGCAAATTTGGTTCCTTCTTCTTAGTAAACAATGGGAAATCATGCAAGCTTTTAAGAATATCTAACATCAAGCAAGGATTCAATGAGTTAAATTTTTCATTGCCTTGATGCTTGCTTCAATTTATACAAGAATTTTTCTACATATCTCTTAAATCCTTGAGGCGGATCCATGTAGACTTATTCAAATAAAGTCTCCTTGCGGGAATGCATATATATTCATTTGATATGTCCAGTCTACGAAAGAAACTAAGGCTATCAATATTTTGGCTATTTATGACTTGACAATAGATGGAGAATGTCGCACGGTAATCAAACCTCTTTTGGTTATACCCTTTTGCAACTAATCGACCTTGAATCCCTCTCAACTTCTTCCATCAGATTTCATTTGGACTTGTACACTTATTTTGATCCTATTGCATTTTTCATTATGGATCCATAATCTCCCAAGTTTTGTTATCTTCCAATGCTTTGATATCTAGTCTCGTGGCCTCAATCCACCTTATATCTTTTGAATTTGTAAAGTTATCATATGGTTGGGATAGGGTCTCGACATATCCATATTGCAATATATGTACAAATAAAAAGAATACTAGAAACACCATAGCTCCAGGTAGAAGTGGAGCTCACCAAATGTGTGAAGCTGACGACAAATGCGTAAGGATTGTTTACCAATGCACATTGCATCAAATCGCATTTATTTAAACACCGCGGCAATAGAAAAATGAGTGTGTATAAAACATGAATTTGTATGGCAAGCCAGAGGCAGAATAACAAGCAAATCATGTAGGAAGCTCAAATGAATAGTATATCAAATATAAGCAAGTGAAGACAAATTGAAATCCGAGAAATACTTTCTAAATTGTAAATCATGACTTAGCATTATTAAATAGTTATCTAAATGTCTTTAGATTGTCCATTATCATGTGTACTTAAGTATAGTATTTATACATGTGGAATATAATGTCTTGTGTCATTTTGATCAAGTGAATGAATAAGTCTTAAAAGGCAATCTTTTGGCACATGAATAACATATGTTATAATTTACTTGTGAAAATCATTTCAAGTGATTAGGTCTCCTAATTTTTGTAGCACATGAAGGTACTCCTCTAAAGGCTTAACAAGTGAGGGTCGGCTTGAACAGACAAGTATGCCATAAATAGCCTATCTAATAAAATAGTAGAACAAGTGCATCATGATCCTATTCATCTAGTATACAAGTGAATAATACCACAATAGCTAAATCGCACATGGCTCAACAAGTTAGATCGGAAGCTCTCCAACCCGGGTACATGGAATCAACATCGCATCGAAGTACGGTGAACATATATCACCCCTTATATTTTAGGGTAAGTATCAATAAATTCATAAAAAGACATAAACAAGTGAATCATGTAAGTGAGTCATATATGCATATATCAGTGTGAATCAATGGAACTGCAGTGGATCACGGTCCCATTGACAATCTAAACAAACAATCTACTAACACCCCCTGGTCACATCGTCAATATGGCGGCTACTATTTTTCAAAAAATTTGTTTTTATTTTTTCAAAAATTTGCGATTTTCTTCCCAGGGTGTAATGAAGGTTTTTTTTTGGAGAATATTATTTTGTTTTATTGACCATCAGATTTTAATAATTTTCATCTTTTTTTTCCCTCAAATATCACATGTAATTAGTCAATTCACTGGTGTCACTTGCCCTTGACTTCTCCATTTATTCATTTTCAACCCCCAAAACTAACACAGCCAATATCTGTCCCGTCCAAGATTCTTCCCACATTCTCCCCAAGTCTGTCAAAATGTCAAGAGATATTGCCATAGATTCTTGCACAGTGGAAACCAGTGACGGGGTCAAGGTCCATGCCAGAATCTTCAAACCAAACCCATATGAAGAAGAAGAAGAAGAAGAAGATGATGAAGAAGTAAGCAAAAATAGCTCATGGGTTGTGGTTTTGGTTCATCCATATTCAATATTAGGTGGTTGCCAGAGTCTATTGGCCAGGAATAGCAAGTGGGTTAGCAAGAAAAGGGTATAAAGCTGTGACCTTTGATATGAGAGGTGTGGGGAGATCAACAGGAAACCTTCTATCACTGGTTTAAAAAAATTAAGGATGTGGTGGCTGTTTGTAAATGGGCTTGTGAAAATAATATGAACAAGATTTTTGTTAGTGGGTTCTTCTGCAGGTAGTATTATTTCTTTTTTGCAGTTTTGGAGTTCTGATTTTTTTTTGGGTTTTTAGGATTTATGGGGTTGTCTCTAAATTAAGCCTGTTTGATGTTTGATTCGATGGCCCTGATATAGTATTCCACAGTTTAGAAGGATTCTCTAAATTTTCAGTGTCATACTTGCTCTTTTTCCAAATAAGGACTGCATTGTGTCAGCTCATTTAATGGTTAAATTGTACTGATAGTGTAATTATTTTTGTATTTATTAGTGTCTACAGATGGTTTTGTGGTTCTTTGGGTGTCTCTAAATTAAGTCTGTTTGATGAATATGTTTGATTCAATGGCCCTGATATAGTATTTTCACAATTTAGAAGGATTTCCAATTCTAAAATGTCATCCTTTGTGTTATTCCAAATAAAGAGTGGTATTGTAGTTCATTTAATTTTCAAATTACTTGTTTTTCTGCTAGCCTTGAGCATTGATAGCTAAATCCTCTAGTTTGAATATGTAGTTGCATATGAACTGCTCCCAATGCTTGAATTTGTTGGTTTATAAAGGATATAAGTTGATTTTTATAGATTGAGACGCGTATAAGTTAGTTCTTGGGCATTTGATAGGAAACTGCTTTATCATTTCAGTGTTGGAGATAAACTTTCATCCCTATTTTCTAGTAGCCCTAAGGTTAAAGATAGTATGTGCCAGTTTCTTTGTCTATAGAAATTGGAGATCTTTCTTCATTTCAACATGTATATTACCAGGTGCAAGAGCTAGAAAGTAAAAGCTAAGGTTCAAGCTTCTAATTAAACCCTGTATTTGTTCTAAGAACCACTAAATATGTACAAAAGTTAAATTCAGAATCCAGTTACTAACTCCAAATGTCCCTATTGTTGAATATAGACCATAAAGTTCAAGCTAGCTCTGCCTCTGTTAAATGTTGCTTGCCAATGTAATTGTAGAGAGCTGCTTTTGAAGTTCTATAATTTTTTCCATCCTTTCGCTGCAAACATATTGTCCATCATTCCATCTCCAGCCCGTGCATGTTTCATTTGAATCATTTCAACATGTTTGTTACTGCGGTGGAATTTCGAAAACTTATTTGAGTTTCTAAGCTTTTTGCCTTTAAAGCTATAAACATATTCTCTTTTCTCCCTAGCTGCTGCATAGCTCTCCTGATCTGGGAAACTGGAATCTGAAGAAGAAAAGAAGCACCCACACTGAAACAAGAAAGAAGAGAAGAGACAACTGAAAGACTTGAAGCTAACATTTGAACGTTGTTGTTGGTAGGAAAGCTCATAACAAAATCCATCAATTAATGCATCAGTAGCAAAAGCTGATGGCTTTAATAACCCAAGCTGAAGAGCTAATCAAGATATTAATGTTGAATTGATGTCAACTCCTAGTAATAACTAAAATGGTGAATCTCTCGAGGTTTTAATGGTTTAAAATGGTACATGTATCCCAAATATTACAATTTACCTCTCATATTTACATGGATAAAAGGAGATAAAGTAAAGAATGTCACTGGAAGTCAGTAGTTAGCTGGCCAAGTTTTTTTGGCGTGACAAAACAAGGGTCCCGTCACCATGTTTGTGCTGTAATCCATAAGAAACCATGTAGTCCTAAAGGGTGCAAGTTTTAAATAAAGGTCCTTGGCATGCCTATTCTAGAAATGCATGTGATGTTGCTAAAAACATATTTGAACTCTGGTCCTATTATGGTTTGTAATAGTTAAACTTAGCAAAATACTCATTCTCTCCCAACCCTAGCTGTTGGGTGATTGAAGTCTGTATTTACCATATTTAGGGGCTGAAATTATTGATTAGTTCAGCGGATTTGTGATTTTAGCTTTTGGCCAAGTACATTTATGTGTTTCTTATGATGTAAGTTATTGTGAAAAGCAAACATTTACGTTATTTCTCTTAAATGATTTCCTATTTTAGTCTATTGCTCAGAAGGTTTAGAGCTCCATATTGTAGATAGTTAGTGTCATCCGACATCCATGCTTTCTGCAAGCTTGGAGTGCTGCTGCTCGAGTTCCATAATCATTACTTATTTTCTTTTGCTGCCACTATTATGGAAAAGTTTGAATGTTTTCTCTCTTTCTTCACTTGGCCATGAAGTGTGCCTCAATATTTAAATTAGTCTACACTTATGCTAATGTTGTTTTGTGAAAAGAAAAGAAATGTTTTTATAAAATAATCAAATTGATGAATTATACGATATTAGTAGAGCTTCAGACAGTATCTGCATGCAGCAGCATTACTCAACTGAAGTAAAGTAGTCCTCAAGTATGTTAAGTCTAAATCATATCGTGACAAGTTGACTCATGACATTCACCAGGTGGAAAATTTAGTTATGACCATGAATTATTTTTAGAAGTATTTTCTTTCAACTACTTCTCTATCTCTTCATACCACCAAAACTGCATGCAATAGCAATGCTGTTTGTGTGGCCTCAAGGCTTATCTCACTTGGCAAAGGTTTGGGGATTTGAGCAGATCACAGTCGAGCCCTACGTGAACTAAGCCTTGTAATTAAGAGGGAAGGTAGAGGGCAGGCCCATTATTCCACTAGTTTCAAAAAAGGCTGCGGTTGGTCCTAAGGTTGGCTCGAACCAGATTAAATTTTAGTGTTGAAAAAAAAAAAGCAATACTTGGTATGTCAAAATTATTTGGTTGTCTTTCCCTACTTCCCTTTGGTGTTAATGGATATTACTGTTTTTTGCTTTGTGATGATACATGCCTTTTCCTGCTCTTTCTTGTTCTTTCTGGAAGGAAGTTTCTAGATATCACTGCTTTCCTATCGTCTCATATGCATTGCGCCTCTCTGTAATCTCCTCATTTTGGACTATGTTCATTGTCTTTTCTGAATACTGAAATCAAGGTGAGTAGTCAGCAGTTTGAGCATATCTAGAACAAAACTTGGGTCCTTTATTATAAATTTTTCAAGCCTGTTTCAATATAGGACAGCGCTAGAATCTGCAGTATGAGATTGAAGTTGTCTTTTTAAATGATGGAAGAGAGAAAGAAGAATGGAGAATAGAGTAAAACCCGCCTTTTTAGGTTAAGTCGTGAACCTCTTTGGTTTAACTGCTAGGAGTAGGAAGAGTAGAAGAGAGGGAAGAAGAAAAGGTTAAAGAGAGAGAACGTAGAGACTACCTGTCATTCACTTTTGGCAAATCTAGCTGCACTTCCAAACTGTATTTCGTTGCTCAAAGGGCTTCAATATGACAAGCATAGCATTCTTCATAGAAGTGAATTGGCTCATGAATATTCTCCAATATATGTTCTTCTTGGTAATTCTGTTAACTTTCTATCGTAAGCTAAGCTGCGTTGCTTTGGTAAGTGATAACATCACATCTCTTCATCATTTACTCCATTATACCATGTTAAATGGCATTTGAGCAGATTACTATTACTTCTCGTTTCTGACTACTTCTAGATCTCCGGGTATGACCATTTGCTTGCTTTTATCTTGCACATTTCAAACATATGCTGTATTACTAATTTGTTGCATGGATGCGTCCAATGATTTGCATGTTTGATGTTCAACTTTTCCTTATGCCATGTTCTGAGAATGGGTACATTGGTGTAACCATTTCCGATCAATGTATCTCATTTTCGATATACATTTTTTAATAGGTGCTACGATAGCAGGCTCTGCAGTAGATCAGGTTAGTTTGTGGGTTATGTAAGTATTGGTTACCCCTTTTGGTTTTGTGGCATCAAGTCCTCTTGGGCGACATCACAAAAACTTATTGAAGTCACCCTAAACCAAAGCTCTTCATCATGGGGCGCAAGGCGGATTCACCACCATTAAACAGCTGAACAACAAGCTTAGATCTGCAGCAGGACGTGTCGAGACTCATC
This sequence comes from Datura stramonium, assembly GCA_018107945.1. Taxonomy (NCBI): domain Eukaryota; kingdom Viridiplantae; phylum Streptophyta; class Magnoliopsida; order Solanales; family Solanaceae; genus Datura; species Datura stramonium. The sequence goes on from JACEIK010006935.1 coordinate 14,281, forward strand.
TTATTGAAGGTATTGGCCACTTTTGGGATTTGGAAGGCCCTGCCTATGATTCTCATATGGTAAGCCTTATTGGAATTCATCAACTCTTTGTAGTCCTCAAGCCACTGTTGTGTGCATGAAATTTACAGACATAATGTGATTCTCTACAAGCAACACCCAATCTTCTACCAGCGGTGTTGCAATGCTTTCTAGCTGGTCTCCAAATGACAAATTTCCACTAAATATGACACCTGATTCTTAGAAGAGATGGAGTTAGGTTGATTTTGTGCGAGGAGGAAGGGGTTGGCGGATGAGGTTATAGTAAGGGTGGCGGGGAGACGGATGGAGATCATATATTCTACAGGTTCAATAGATTCAATAAGCGTTGGTCTAAAATCCACTAAATATGTACATGTAATAAATTGAACCTTGACCCTTTGAATTGCTTTTTCCTACGGCGACCGGTCTAATGGAAACATTCTCTCTACCTCCCAAGATAGGATAAGGTCTGCACCTCTCTCTACCCTCAGTTCTGCGCATGTGGGATTATATCGAGTATGTTATTGTTGTTGTGAACCTTTACACTGCTTTGAGTACTTTTTATAGGAAGAGTCTAACACGAGTGACAATGAGAATCAATCGGCTTTATAAATTTTAAATCTTGGCTCATTGGAGGGTGACCTTTGCTTTTATAATTCTCTGTATATATTACATGAGATAAATACTTAGTTCGCACCCGGGCGTTTATGGTTGGCTTGTATTTGGGTGCAAAATTTTACATTTCTAAACAAAAAATCTTGGCTCCGCCGCCATTGCTACCAATACTAGTGTTCATCATTTATTGTTTGACATGTTGCAGTAATGGTCTATGTTGCTCGGACTTAGGTGGAGGTATTTGATATGAGTATAGATTGAGTATGGATATGAATATTGGGATACGATCAATAAATGTATATTACGACATATAAAGTATATATTTTCAATTAGTAAAATTGAACAATATATATATATATATATATATATATATATGCAACAATAATTGAGAATTTGAAAGAGATAACATGTGCATCCTCAAATGCTATTTTTGATCTCTCTCCATGATCATGTGCATACTCTTTTTGTTCCTTTCTTCTTACATTTTTCTTCTTCTTTTGCCTCTTGGTTTTATTTTTTTTAATTTTATTTTATAGTAATCTTTCGGTGTTGATTTATGTTGAAGCTTATTTAAATTCATGTCATATGAAACTCACTAAAGGGAAAAAATGTTATTTATCAAGGGTTTCTCTATTCTGGCTTAAATCGAAACCTGCATTAAGAGTGAAGATATTTCATCTTTCCATCTCAATCCTTGATGGTCGGAGAGGCTTGATTACGAGTTCACAAGAATCTTTTAAAAAATTTAGTAAATATTTAACTAAGATAATAAGTGATGCAAAATTTGTACCTTAATAAGTTATTAAAAAATTTATTTGGACTAATGTTTCTTCTAATCATGGCATTTTGTTATCAAAATGACCTGAAAGTTAAGTATGACATACTAAATCAAGTAGTCAAAAGGTGCATTATTTTTCTTGTTTTTTTGGTTTGGTATATTTATTTGGCGTTTCCCAAGATTTCTGATCGACTAATTTGAATTTGTGTTATATAGACTCATTAAAGGGAGAAACGCTTCTTATGAGAGCTTCTCCATTCACCAAGCTCAACTGAAATACGATTAAGAGTAGAATTCCGATCCATCAATCTCAGTGAAAAAAATACAACAATATAAACTTTTCATTTCATCAAAATTAGAAAAATTAAAAAAAAAATATATTTGCATATAATATCATCAATGTTATACAAATAATAAAGATAAAATCAATCTAGTCATAATTCCTACATTAATCATCAATTGATCCACAATTATCATAAAATAATAAGAGATAGAATAGAACACTCACAACCATATCAACTTCATGATATATTGAAAAAGTTACCATCCAAAGTTCATGACACAGTATTATTGCAAATTTTTCTGAATCACGAAACTCGTCCAAAACGCACATACCTTACCATGTGAAACTTCTATTATGCTTCATAAGCTAGTGAAGCCTGCCTCTCCCATTCTGAAGCGTTTGGCATGACTAAGCTAGAAATCTAGCAAGTCCTTCTTTTGACTCGTCCTCATCATGACCGTCATAAAAAAGCCTGCACTTTGCCTATGAAGAACTTCAAGTCTATCGGAAAGGATGTGGGCCCAGTAACCCGCAGCTTTGTCTAGAGCAACGTCAACCGTGTAGGAAGACTCACCCTAGCCACTATAGCCCTGAGGAGTGGGCCTATGATGGGACATACAATGCATTACAAACGTATGATCATTACGCTTCAATTGGGAACCTTCTTTTCCAAACTACGCTGAAACCCACACAAGAAAAAAAACTGAAAGGCAGTAGGCGCAAGGATCAAACAAACAAATATCTAAAGAAGAAAATAAAGAAATTAATCAATGATGTACTTTATTTTGAATTGGATTTGAAGAACTTTTTGGCCTTCTTCTTAAAACATTTCCATAGCTTTCTTCAGTCTCCATTCATTCACTTTGCCAATATTTGTAGAAATTGAATTGAAAGAAACCATTAATCTTCTTGAATATTGAGATTTTATTCCTTTGCAACATGAATAAATAGAGAAAAATAAAAATAAAGTAAGAAGAAGAAATAATAATGTTCTATTATAATTGTTTTCCCATGAAAAAGTGATTATGAATATGTTTAACACAAAAAGAACTTTGGTTTTATAAGAATGGAAATTAGGTTTATATATATATATATATGGCTTGTGACTAAATCTGACAAAACATGTACATAAATGGATATAAAATATAAGAAAATGATGTAATATTTAAAGCTATGAATCCATAGTTTTCCAGAAGTCAAAATTAAGTAGCTTCCATACTTCTAGACAAAAAATACTATAAATTGTAGTGTCAAATATTTAGTTATGTTATGATATATACATATAGTTATAGTTTAAAAAATTACTTACGAGACATAGTTATATTGTGTACATTTTGTAGCAAAGGCACTTAACCATAGCATGCGCTCCCGATATAATTTTGTTGTGGATTTCGGTGATATGCGATAGATTATGACAGCAGATAGCTTTTTGCTAATACCTACTTAATACAATTATTCCCTTGAGTAAATTGGCTTCCGTGCGCCTAGACAAAAGAAATACTATAAATTACCCGGCGTGTTAAATATTTAGATTGTATTTATAATATGTAACTATAGTCTTAAAAAAATTACAGGAATATAGCTATATTATAGATTTTGTAGCAAATATGCAACACACAGTGTTAGCTCTTTGCATATTTCCGGCTAAGTATAGTATCCAACGATACAAGCGATGTCATAGCATTAATATTTTTTCTAAATACCCTTTGATACAATTATCTTTCTCTTTTATTTTCTTGTTTAATGGTTAGGACTTGAAACAAGAATCATGTGAGACCTGATTTGACTAATATTTAGTAGATCTCATTGATTTAAATCATTAATTTTTCTAATTTAAATGACTATATAAAGAACATGTTCATAACTGACTTTTTGACCAACACTTACATTAGTCCACTTTCTTTTGTGTCCTTTTTCTTAGTATTCTCTTTAAACATTTGAATCAGTTTTCATTACTTAGCCTCACGATCGAGATCTTTCTATAATATTATTCACGTAACTGCTTTTTTTAGAAAAATTACTGTGAAACGCGTTGTTTTCCAGTTCGTTATGAAAATAGCGAGGTTTACTTAATTACGAAATGTATTAGCATTTTGAATTTCAAAATATAGCAGCAAATATTGTATCCATGCGTATATAATATCTTTGTAGAGGAATGCTGATATGGCCCCGTTATATGCAAAACAATAGTGAAATATATCTTTGTATTGCGCATAATTGTATCCCATGCATAAAACATCTCGCTAGAAGAACAATTGAAACAAAAACTAATGGAAATCCAATAGCAGATGGTGAGATCAAGACATCTCCCTCCTGTAATCTTCACTTCCGATACTTTTTTATCAACGAGTTTCAAATCTAGCTCCATTGAATAAAACTAAGGACCTATTAGTAGATCATCAACCATGATTAAACCACCATATGCCTTTAATTTTACAGTTGAAGAAGCAGATCGTGTTCCAACTCAATCGCCTTTCAAGAGGAAAGAAGGCTTGATCAATGCTCAAAAAAAACAAGCTAACTGAATTTATGTTTTGGTATGACTTCCATGAAAAAATACATTCTCAAACACAAAATACGCGCGTCGAAATGCTACAAATCCACCCTCTCCACCCCAAAAAAGGGAAATAGCTACACCTTTTACATGTTACTACAAGAATGTAAGCTAAAATTTCTATTGCATATACAAGTTACTATCTTGTATTACATAGTATAGAGAATTTATGAGGAACAAGAAAGCATGCCTACACCGGGACGCGGTAGCCCAAGCTGGAGGTGGGCGCGCGTCATGCTCCATGCCAGGTTCGTCAAATGGACGGAGTGCCGACTTGCTCAGTAGTCGTTGGACACTCCCCAAAATCACCTTGTTCAGCTGCATCTCTATTGCACTTTGGCATAGATAGTTTCGAAGGATGTACTGGTTTACAATTAAGCTGAGCCTTTCTCTCATCGTCCGATACACCACTGTGAAGAGAGCTGTAGAGTTGAATAGCGACTGGTGGCTTAGTCTTGCATGCAGGAAAAAACAACATTGGAGAAGTGAAATGACGAAATGATGAAGTTTCACGCCAGCATCCGCGTTTAGCGACAACAATTAAAAATGCAATCACAGTTGCAGTAAAATGGGATACGTATTTACTTTAAGCGTACACTTCTTTCCCTTCTTATGTTTTTTCATTTTATGTTTTACACCTTGGAGGCCGGGTGGATAGGATGGGTTCAGTAGTTCTAACTATACCTAATAGCGCTTGGCTGAACAAGAAAAATTAAAATGCGCATATATAATGAGATCAAACTCATTCCAGATCACTTGGATTACTAGATCATAGCAAGCCTCTAGGTCGGGAGGTAGGGGGATGGGGACAGAGATACTGAAACCTGAAAATAAATGAAATAAGATCTGCAGATGAAGTATGTTGTCTTCTTGAAGTAATAGGCTACCACCTCCATGAGGTGTTGAGGGCCCCATAAGATGCAGTGCGCTCTAATATAGGTTTTCTGCTCCACTTATGGGATTCTTGTGGGTATGTTGTGGGTGTCCTGTAACAGCCCGTGTCTAAGGAGAACAGTGCAGGTGAGCAAATAGCACTTCCACAAGTAGAGGCGCCAGAAAATAGTCTTCAAAAGCAAGAGCCTTCAAGTAAACCATCATTAACTATATGTTGCTCGACCCTTAGTTATTGAAAGTAAACAAGTTAAGCAATGGGATTTAACGAAAGATGATATGACTTTGCTCGACGCGTTTGCATTGCACTACATGACTCAGCTCAAGAAGAAGATGGCTCCTAATTAGAAGAAATAAGTTAATCCTCGTACCTCTGTCGTGGGGATTCTTAAAACTTGGCCGAAGCTTCCTTCAACCTCTTACCGATATCCAACAGAGCAGCTTTCAGAGGGTAAAGTAACTTTAGTTTATCTCAGATATTAGGATCAGCTTTGATGTTTGAAAGTAATCGGAAGAAGTTTGTGTAATCTGTTTGTCAGCAGCCATATTCTTGAGATTCACCAATCATCTGTTTATTGTGCTTGACCATGACCAAGCTTTTTGGTCATGGTAGCTTGACAATGTCAAGAATTTGATGCCATACCTAAAAAACGAAAGGGTAACGTCACTCAACGTGCATAAGTGGGAACAGCAGCGGAAAGGCCCTCAGCAAATGGTAGTATTCTTTGTCACACTCTCCATAACATAATTTACCTCTTATCATTTAACCTTTGTACAGTGATCTGAAGTAGTTGCAAAACTGAGCAACTTCCATAAACCCTTGTATCCGGCTGATTATGAAAGCAGTATCTTCTGCCAGGTAGATCAGTGGTATTTGAATCAACTGGGGATCGGCATCAAAATCCAAAGGCCCCATAATCAATGAAGTGAGGCCCTATTACATGTGTTGTCAGTATTCATCACTCAGAGTGACCTTGAAGACCAACACACCTTGCCACTTTTACTATAAGTGGAAGCAGTCCATTTTCCTTAGCTTCCACAGCCCATGCACAAAAAATATACCACTTTATTAATGCATGGCGAGAGAAGTAATTTATCAAAATGGCAAGATAAAAATATTTTCTTCAGTTCGTAACAAAAAATGCCACTAAATAGCACAGGATATAAAGAAATGAAGTTAGAACTATGATAGCAGAGATACATGTAAACTCAAGTCCACATTTTTTGGTGTCAGATGAACTGAAAATATACAAACGAAATTAAAACATATGGTCTTCTCTCTTATAAGACCAAAGGCAGCATCTTTTTATGACAATAAGGCACTTCCTTTCCTCAATGTTAAATATTTGGAATCTAGAACTAGAAGTTTGCTTGGTACTATATTAATCTGGACAGTAGAGCTCTAGTAAATATCCACAAAGACCATACAGTGACCAGCAAAATATTGTATTATCCTTCTTCCATAGACATGGGAGGATAAAGTAATTACAGCAGAGAAAAAGGTGAAAATGAAAGTCATTAAGACTGCTGACAAAATGTCGAGACAAGTACTATCATGAGGCAATTACCATCACTCATTTAGTACATAAACAATCCACCCTTATATCCACTTCAAGATAATCAATATTACCACATTGTATGGAGACCAAAAGTATGCTCTTTTGTGACGTAAGTACTTCCTTTTCTTGACAGTAAGTGTTTAAGATTGAAAATAGAAGATTGCCTCGAACCAGCTGGATGTTAGAAGCCTGATAGATCATTACCAAGCCCATAGCATCTTTTAGTGACAATAAAAGTACTTTCTTTTCTTGACAGCGTGATGTTTAGATTCTGAAAATAGTTGTTCGCCTCGAACCACCTGAATGTTAAGCTTGATAGATCATTACCAAGCCTGCAAATGGCTAGTAAAAGACAGTATATTAAAGATTCCACTTTGACATGGGAGGGTATTAAGGACTATGAAGCCACATAAAAACTTTAAGTGTCTTGCTGACAACCACAATGTGAGGCAAGGGCTACTCATCAAGAGGCAATTACGATTACTCTATTTGGCCACACTTTCAATTCCAGCATTAAAAGAGCAGATTTAGCACAGACACAAACAATCCACCACTATATCGACTTTAAGAAAACCAATATATTTACCTGCATATTTATTTGAAGTTAAATCCACAGCCGAATCATCTTCCACCAGCCCTGTGCTGAATGATATGCTTTCCTCTTACTCACATGTTCTCTAGATGGGGAAGTGATGTCTAATTGTGTAATCTGCTAAAGTACGGACAATCTCAAGGTCCTCTTTACCCCTAGAGGCATGTAGTTGGTAGACAAGCAGAAAAGGATTGAGCAACTCTGCAGACAATGGCACCAGGCTCATCGCGGTTCCGCTGCATGAAAGAATAGAATCATGCATAGCAAGAACAAAATGAATGGATCAAAAACCTTCTCGTGAGCATAATCCTATAGCATGGCTCCATATTCATATTCCAAAGTACAGTGAAAATACTATATAAGTGGTTGGGTGGTTCTACCAAATTTATGGAAAACTGCAAACATATCATTCTCCCAAGAGTTCTAGGCATAAGAGGTATTTCAAAATAAAATGATAGACATATTGTACAATTGAATTAACTACATAGAGAGAGAGAGATTGAAGTTTCCATTACATCTTGCTGATTAAGCCAGCAAACTGTAAGAGTAACATACAAAACGTAACCCTGGTGACATCTTTTCCTGTCATTACAAGACAGAGTACTCTTGTAGTTAGGATTTAGGCCATCAGTGCTTCACTGCAGAGGAACTCCCGGATACTACTCCGAAGCACTGCAAGACCATCAGCAAAGAAAAGAAGAACGGCTATATAGGGTCTTCCCAGCACCCCTTTTCCAGCTGCAGTTCCCATCTTTCAGACTTTGAATTCAAAACCTCTCCAAGAGTTATTGCTCGACCATCACCTAGCTGACCAGCCCACGTCCCAAACTGATATCCTCCATAGTTCTAAACTTAGGCACTAAGAAGCAAATTCAAACTAACAGCTGCTGTGAGACTGTGAGGTTTTAAGCAGATCAAACTAGAGAAGTGACACTTACGCTCCAACTAAAGGTGAAGCCCCTGAGAACAGAAGTGGAAAATCAGGCCTCTCAAATCCCCAAGAAGGGTTAAGAACTCAACGTCACTTCCATCTGACCATTAGAAAGAAAATCTTCTTAAGCATTAAAACCTCACTCTTTAGGATCCAGCTCAAGTAACTTTCTGCTGCGATTCTGACCACCTAGCAGGCTGATTCTCCACCTCAACAGAAAGCCTTGCCATTATATACATGCAATACCTACATAAGCACAACATTTGACGCTAATAAATATCAATGTCATCTCATCATCTTCCAAAGTCGAGGACTGCAGCACCATATGGAAACCAGGATTTCAACTTTCTTTCTGCAGACACTACTAGCAGAAGATTGATCTTCCTCATTTAGCTAGTAGCCATGAAACAAGGTATTTTCTTTTTAAAGGTTGTAAACCATTCCAATATTTCCAAAATGGGAATAGGGAGAGGTGAAATTAGTAAGGGTTAAGGGCCTCTCTTATTTGAGAGAGCTAATGAAGATTCTTAAGAGGGGGTTAAAAATAGCTTGTGTTGAAACCAAATAGGTAGGAACTAAGGCGCGAGAGATGTGGATGGCTATAAGTTGCTTGGCACTCGGACGCTCGAGAATGGAAAGAAGTAGGCATTTTGGTAGAGGAAGTTAGGAGCATATGGCGGAGGTTAAGAGGGTCTTTAAATTAAGTTAGTCGTTCGAGGGGCTCACTTTAGACAAATATTAGTGCATATGCACATGGCGGCCTTGGTTGAGAGGACAAGAAGCGCTTTGAGAGGATGCGCGGGCCGAGAGGTGAGTGAAGGTATACCGCACATTGAGGTTTCATAGGAGGGATTTCAATTGTGAATTAGATAAACTACGAGTTATAACGATGTGCATGGAGGTTTCATTTCGGGGATAGGAGCGAGAGGAGGTTCACTTTGGATTTTGTTAAATTTTGGGTTGGTGGTAGACCATTCAGTTTCTCAAAGAAAGGCACTTAGTTACCTTTTGTGAAATGGGTGGCTAGGACTTACATAGATTACTTTCTCCTTACGGAGGATGATAAAGGTATTTGTAAAGATTGCAAGGTTATTTCGAGTGAGATCTTGCAGACCACCTTAGCTCACAGTGATGAATTTAGAGATCAAGGAAAAGGAAGAAGCACGGGGTTCGCGGTTCTGGCCCGGCAAAAACAACTTTTGAACATTTGTATGTAGAATAAGAGGACAAAAGCGAAATAAAAAATTGTATAGCTATAAACGTGAGAAGGGAACCCAAGACCTGAACCAAATGAAGTGCATCAAGGATGAAGACGACAAAGTATTGGTGGAGGAGGCACTGCATTGAGCCGAGATAGCAGGTTATACTTTCATAGCAAACTCCTTGACGGAAAGTGGAATGAAGACATTGTCTTGGGAGTTTGGAGCACTCTAAAGGCATCATTACTTTTTTAGTGCCAGTGTATAAACATGGAGGACAGAGGTGCCCAGGATCGCGAGGAGGGCGACCAATCAGACGATATTCCAATGAATTTTGGAAGAGCACAAGTAGAGCGGTTTGGAGTGGTTGATTGGGATTAGACCATTATTAAGAAGGCCAAGGTATAAGAATGGAGGTGGAGTATAATGGTTATGCGTAGGCGGACAAGGGTGCAATATTTGGGATTGCAACAACTATGGGAGTATAGTGCTAAGCCACCTTGCTGTAAGTTTGGGGAAAATTGGTGGAGATGAAGGTAGGCGTGTCTATTCCAGAATCAATTTAGTTTATGTCGGGACGTTCAACTATAAAAGTCATTCATCTTGCAAGGAGATTGGTGGAGTAGTACATGGAGAGGAAGAGGGACTTACACATGATGTTCATCGACCTAGAAAAGGTATATGACAAAGTCACGAGAGAGGTTCTATGGAAATGTACGCGGGTAGAGGTGTACACATGGCGTACACTAGAGAAGCGTTAACAACATGTATGATGAAGTCAAGACTAGGGTAGGCCGGTGAGATGAGACTCGGGCACTCCAGTTATGATAGGGTTGCATCAGGATCGATTCTTGGCTCGTTTTTATTTGCCTTGGTGAGGATACATTGACGCTGGGAGAATTCAAAGTGAGTGCCATAGTGTATGAGATATCTAGGAATTGGGAGTGCTCGGCGGGAGGACAAGATGGGTGGCCGAGAATGAGATAGTTGACAATGTGAAGAGGAGATGCACGGATGCTCCGGTCACGAGAAGGTGTGAGAGGTTGACTATGGATGGTTTCGGGAGAGGAGTGGTAGGCCGAAAAAGTATAGGGAGAGGTGATTGGATGGGATATGATGCAACCCCGACATCGAAGACATGACCTTAGATAGCAAGCAATGGAGGACCACGAATTAGGGTAAAAGGCAAGTAGGTAGTTGAGCGTTCTCAATTACCCTTCTATACCAGATCCTTAGTAATTACTCCCTATAGTTTCATATTCTTGATTCTTGTTATAATTTGTTGGTTCTTGTACTTCAATGACGAGTATTATTTTGTTGTCGTTATGGTTTCTCCTTTTAGAATGCTTTGTCGTGATATCTTTAGTATTTGTCATTTGACTTTCACTTTCATAATTTTTTAGGTGTGCTTTGATAAGCTTTCCTTGAATCGAAGTCTATAGAGAACAACCTCTCTACCTTCCAAGATGGGGTAAGATGCACGCCACACATTATCCTCCCGAGACCACTTGTGAGATTACACCATATGTTGTTGGGAATTGAATTCATAGAGACACCTAGTACCTGAACTACGGGAGTTAAAAGAAAGGGAACCTCAACTGAAACTGACATTCTCAATGACATCTCTATCAAGATAATTGGTGGAAGCACAAATTCTACAGACATGAATAACTAGCAGAAACTTCTCCATCCTAAAGCAATAAAATATTTTCTTCACATTAAAACTCAAAGGGACTGCAGCACCTATTACATATACAACATCAAGATTTCGACTTTTTGCTTTGCCACCAAGAGGAACTGTCTCATAAACTATCAGAAGATGAACCTCTCCACAGTAAAGAGCATCAAAAGTCCCAACATGAAATCAGACTCAACAATATCAGTGAAGAATTCATGAAACTCCAACTATTCAATTCAAAACAATAAATCGATAAAAGATCTAAATTCAACTGAAACCCAATATCAATACAAAACAAAAATCCACAAGGAAGAAAAAAAAGCTTCTCTTGGAATGATATCTGTTCTTGGATCACCAGGCAGTTCACGAACAAAAGAATGATCCCAATTGAGCTCTTCAAGTTTCAACATACGTCGACTGTTACTGTCATCATTTCCCAAACTCTGCTTCTTCAAATTGTCGGCGCTGAATCAACAATGGCAGCAGCTGAGTCCATCGAAGAAGAAGAAGAAAACAAACCCAAGCCTCGTTCCAATGTTGAATTGGGTACGGAAGGTTTCTTTGGGTGAAAAATAATTTTGGAGTCGAAGAGATTTGGAGAGGAGAAGAGAAGAACGGAGGTGGAGAAGAGCGGTGGACGAAGAACAAGTATGAGAGAGTGAAGCTGAAATTCTGGAAAATATTTGCATACTTGTTTGTGAGTTTTAATTTTAATGGGGGGCTGAATTGAAATAGTGCTAAATGTAATTTTACTTGAAACTTTGGTCTCTCAACTTTGTTAAAATACACTTTGCCCCTTTCTATCGAAAATTTTCTTCTTATTATTATTGTTAACAAAGTTAACATGGAACCATGAATACCTCTTAATTGCTTGTTTGGGGGGTTGTTACTTGTTGTATTGTATTAAGTTGTTAGTTTAAATATAATATTTAGTTTGATTATTATTTAAATTTTATTATAATTGTATTATTAAATTCATCGTACGTGATGGCCGAAAAGTTTCATTTAGGTGCAGCGATCGATTTGGTGAAATAAGACGTATCTTATCTTTTTGTAATTTATTTTTCTTTTACTTATTATCTTATAATTCTTTTTGCTCTCATACTCCCGCCTTTTTCATAGTTCTATCATGTATCCTCCATTTACGATAGGCTTATCCTTCAAATTAATTTGACATTATATAACGATAGAAATACGTACAATATTATCTATTCAAACATTGTATTCACATCAAAACAATACGAGTACACTACAATATATTGTGAAATGATATATGCAACCATCCAAACAAGGTGTAGGCTTATTAAAGTGGTTGCAGTGAGCCAGATAAATGTCACTTCAATCCTTACTAAATATATTTTGAGTTCGAGCTTTAGAATTCGTTTGTCTTTAATAGAAGGTAACCAATCTCTCATTATTAGACTTTCTATATACGTGAATCCAAATTAGTCAAATCGATATATAACAAACATTAGATGCTTGAAGGTATCATATTATTACTTCTTTTCTTATAATCGTGATATTCGAATTAATTTCCATCTACCTTAACTATTCCCTGGATAGATTAGATGCTACATTTTATCAATAAAAACCTATGTAACTTTATTCACGAACAAATAAAAGAAATTATTTAATATTCTTACTTCAACTAGAATATGAATCAATGGTATTGCACCTCTTGATTATGAGGTTGTCAATTAAGGGACTTTCTTTGTCTATTTGAGCACATTAAGTTTTTGTATTATACATTGGTTTGATAAAAGAAAATATTAATGAAAATCTATATAGCCGATTTTAACTTATTTGATATTGAAGCTTAAATTAGAAAACAACAACTACAAGAAGGAAAGGTGTTGTGTGCTCAATCTTAAAAGATGAGGACCAAAATTAGAATTTTATCTATGTGTGAAGAGCCATAATTGCAATTTACTCTTTTATGTTTCTTTGGACTTTACTAGTTTTTTTTTAATATAATTTTCTTTTTTGTGTTTGAGACTTTTGACTTTTTGTTGTTGTTTTTGTCTACCCTACTTTCTTGGCAATACTAATTTTGAATTTAAAAAATTTCAATTTTAACTTTCAATGTTTCATATATATATATATATTTTTTTCAAAATAGTACAAGTGTAACAAATGAATATATATTATTTTCTCATTTTCTTATTTCTTTCTTTTTCGCTGGTAACTTAGTTTCTAATTGAATTTATCCTACTTGTTTCTTCAAGGTACATTTGCTTATTTTCTTTCTTCTTTTGTCCATTTTCATTGTCTTGTTTGTATTCTTAATAAAATTATAACGATACAGAGAAAATTAACGTAATCTTTCAGAAGCGAATTATCATCAGTATCCCTATTACCAATGACAATGATGATGCACCTTCATTGGCTACCGTCATCGTCTAGCATGGATAAAATTTTCCACATTTATTTATATCAAATCAATAAATGCTTGATTATAACAATAACAAAAAAGGATAGAATACATACAAACCTTACCCATGCCGGTAAGTATTTACCGTCTAGCATATTTTTTCATTCTTCAATGTTGGTGAAAGTAAATTAGAGTCTAGGAGGCTCTTGCACAGTGAGATTACAATTTTGATATGTTGCTAATGATCTTGGATGTAACTCCTCCTGTGTGAACTTGCTCGTATTATAGTTTCAAATTGGGCAAAGGAAGGGGGCATGATGGGCTGGCGAAGAGAAATCATCTAGTGTTTTATACTCGTTTTACAGTTCTATAACTGTGTGTTTCCATAAAATCAAGAATGGAAATCAGTAACAGCTGCATCTTTCTTCTGAGCACAGTATTGATACATGATACGGACATTGTTTGCTAAGTAACATAGCCCAGGCAACACATATTGTTCGAACTCTTCAAAAAATATCTGCGAGATCCATTATCCTAACTGCTTAGATTTGCTGCACTTGAGCCAAGATCTTTGAAAATAAGACTCTTTCATGAGACGGAGTCTTGATTACTTGTGGGATGCATTAGGTATATGTTGATGTTGCTGCATTTGTGGGATCCAATATAGATTGTGGCAACATTTTGGGAGAATCTGAACAACAAATGTTGAGGCTTTAACAAACAGTTCCTAGAAACTCATTTGAGAAAGACCAATTCAATTCTGGTGCTGTCAAGAGCTGCTACTTCAATTAGACATAAAAGAGTGGGAAGCCAAGAGTTTGCGAAATCATTGACTGCTCGTCTCCGCCACGGTCCAGTTCCGACTGACGAGCAACAAATCCCATTTGAATATCAAACACTGTAAATGTTTAAATTCTACCTTGAAAGGGAAGCGATAGGTTTTCATGAAAGCGAAGACAAATAAAGTCAGTATAGTAGGAAATACATTTGCAAATATTTGATTAAAGAGAGCTCAGGAAAGGTATTTTGTGAAATTCCCTAATTTATCAGTATTTGCATTTACAAAATAAGAGCGCGTTAATAAGGAAAATTCCTGTTAAAGGATGTATAACAGAACTGGTTGCATATCAAGGCATGTAAACAATTTTACAGTTGTTTTCGTTGGTGATTTCAGCTGATTAACGCGCGATCTTTATCCTTCGGCTGACAGCATTCAGTTCAATCATTAAGATACAGAGAACAATTTCTTTCAACTGTTTGAGCATACAGCAGCATCTCAGAAGTTATCTGAACCAGAGGCGTGATACACCATCATCACCTTTTGACTCATTGTATTGCCTATTGCTGAGCTATGAAGCTATCCACGCCTCCAATGGCGCAAGTAGGTTTTAGACTCCATTGCTTTGCTAGTCATTCCATTTACTGAATATGCTTCAATCATACTTCTGTATGTTATCTTATCTGGCTTACATCCGCTTCGTTCCATCATCTCGAGCACCCCTTTCAGCTCTGTGAAGCATCCCATCATCATCTCATCCACTAGGCGGTTAAAAACAGTGTCAGTGCCACATCAGAGTTCTCAAATAAACCGCAGAACAGCTCCAAGTTTTTCAGCTTTACCAACTTTCCCTGCAGCTCTTACGAGTGAACAGAGTGTAACACAGTTTGGTTTTATCCTCTCAGACTGCATCAACCTAAAAAGAAATTCCATCTGCTTTAAATCTCAAGCCTTCCAAATGCATCTATTACGATATTGTAAGTAACTATGGTCCATGAAAAATGGTATTTCTGCATAAACTCCATTACAGCACTCGTACCTCATAATTTTCCTGTTTTCCCGTATGAATCTAAGAGTATGTTGAATGTCTTGATACTGGAGCTCAATTCCAGCACTCTGAAACCTCAGCATTTTCCATCATTTCTATTGCCCTGCCACCAAATGCTCTCAGTGTTGGAGTTCATGGTCCACACATCTGGCTTGCAGTCTCTTCGTAACAGGCAACAATTGTGGATTCCATCTCTTTGAACCTTTGGCAATTAAAGAAAAGAATCAATTTCCCTATCATAGAAAGCTGTGCCAGGCACCTGCCTCTGAGAAAATGATAATCAACAGGTACAAAAGCATTTCTCTAACAAAGATATCACAAAACCCAAGTTAGATATGGTGAATTGGCTCAAGGTTTTCCATCGATAAGTCCACTTAACGTGTTTTCAGTTCTTTCATCTCATTTTGGATTTCATAAGTTGATAGAAACGCATTTCCTAGTTGTATGATTAGAACTTTCTTGTCAGCTATGGTGGGAAATTAGAACCATAATAAAGGAATAGCAATTAAACCTTTTAAGCTTTGCCATAGGAATCAATGAGAGTATTATATGTTACTATGTATTGGGGCAGTCCCCATACATTCCATGTCAGAAAAGCAGGATTTGCACTTTGTCAGAGTCATAAACTGCAGGCAGGACTTTATGGGATGGTATATGTGAAGACATCAGGTTGGCAGTTCGGAGTGTTCTTCATCTCTTCCAGGATAGAAAAACCGTGAACGACCACTCACGGCTATAGGCAGAACAAAGAGCAGTGTAGCTTCTTGATTCATTTGGCCCTTCCTCCACCATCATCTCGAATAAAGACTGAGCTTTCTCAGGTTTCCTTACATTCCCAAGCATTACAATTAATTATTATGATACCCATAGTGGGGCCTGTACCACAACTGCTCCTGCAGGAGTTCAAAGACCTGAAGGGCAAGAAAAATCACTGATAATAGCAGTTGTCAGGTTCTTGGGCATCTCTACAAAATTTAGTAACATAGGAAACATAAGCAAATGTTTCTGAGACATCAAAATGAATTTAAATTATATTGTTTTATTTGGAATCTAAGCATTCCTACAACACATGAACATACAACATCGATAAACAGAAGCCATCTCTTATGCACAGCAATAGCTCCTTAGAGGAAACCACTCTCCTGGCATTACTGCATGAAAGTTCAACAAGGAGTTGTACAGCATGCATTTATGATTAAAACTTTCTCATTCCAGACAAGGTGGACCCGTGATTATCGATTCATTGAAAAACTCCAACTTAGAGGTTCTTCCATGTTTTGGACAATGTGCAGTTACTATAGTACCTTCCTCAGTCCAAATATATATATATGCGCCAAGATTATCAATTACTTGAAAAAAATCCAACTTGGTTTAAAAAGTAAGAACCAACAAGAGCGCAAAAGCTTATTCATTATATGATTGCACAGCATGCATTGATAGTTACCTTTCTCATTCCAGACAAATAAAAATCACCATGATTATCAATTCCAAAATATTCCAACTTGGGTTCTAAAATTAAGAACCAAAAGAGCATGAAAGCTTATTCTTTGCTTCAGCAGCTGTATGTAACAGCAATATGTGCTTCAATTAATTATAATATGCAGTTACAATAGTACCAGCATAAGTGCAGAACAAAAGATACCCTATGAATATGATTATCAATTCCCAGAAAAATTCCAACTTGGGTTCCAAGTTAGAAACAAGAGCACATAAACTCAATATGTGCTTCAAATGTCACTGTACCAATATGCAGTTACAGTAATTACCTTCCTCATTCCAGAATAAAAGAAATACTTTGATACACCATGATTATCAATTCTCAGAAGAATTCCCACTTGAGTTTTCAAAGTTAAGAAACAGAAAACATAAAACCCAATACCTGCTTCAAATCTGTTGCACAAGACAGAGTGCGATAGTACCTTCTCATTTAGACAAATTGCACCATGATTACCAATTCCCAGAAAAAATCCTATTTGGGTTCCAAGGAAATAAGAAGCAAAAAGACATAAACCAATGGTGTTTCAAATCTATTGCTACAATATACGTAGAATTGCACCATGATTATCAATTCCAGAAACATTCCAATTTTGGTTCCAAATTAAAACCACAATACGTGCTTCAAATCTGTTGCACAATATGCAGTAAGAATTTACATAAGATTATCAATTCCAAGAAAATTCAATTTTAGGTTCCAAAAGGTAGCAAAAGAAACTCAAAAATGACTAGAAAAACACGCACCTTAAGAGCGATTCCCAGCAGAGCAATTGCATCATGAAGGCTTCAAGATAATTACAGAGATCAAGAAACAGCTGAATTCCCTTTCTTCTTCTTATTCTCAATAACTGCTTTTCATAGCTTCTCTTCGAAGAATAATAGATACGCTTTCTGGGAAGCTATCTTTCTGTTGGTTTCCTGCTCCTCTCCTTTGCTTCCTTTTCCTTCAGCTTCTCAAGCTCCATGGATGGAGTCGGTTTGGACCCGGAGTACTGTAACATTCCTTCGGGTTAATGGGTCGGTTCTTGGTGGTCCAGATGATGGTGGAGGAATTGGATTGGAAGGTCGAAGAGGAAGCCATTAGAAGTTGCCCTGTGTTCATGATATCGAAAATATGAGACCGAAAACCGATTACTTACAAATAAACTAAATAAAAAATTATATTAAAATTACATATCTAAATATTAAAATATAAAAACATAAAAATATTTAAATTTGATATTTTTATATTTATGTGCATGTTTTACAATGTTTGCAATTATGAATTATTTTTTTATTTTAGTAATTAAAATAGTTTAAGCGTTTAAAGCTAATGAGATTCTGGTCCAGTTAACAAAGGAAGATGTGTGCTAGATATTTTTGAAAGTTTGATGATGATGTATCTCATTCTCGGCTTTTGTTATCTTTGTATTTTAAAGAGATGGAAATAAATATCTTTGCATTTTAGAGTTTTATCCATATTAGCTTGGTAGTCACATCGCACAAATAGGTCATGTGGTAGACCTTGCCTTAGGTCTTTGCTGTAAACACGAGATATAGGTCACGGATAAAGTTGTCTTGGAACAACGGTGAAGTTGTCTCCGTGTGATCTACAAGTCATAGGTTGGTCGTGAATGCAAGCTGATGCTTACTTTTATCTTATGATTTTAAATTTTATATCACGACAATGTAAATTCATAGGCGTGGGTCAAATGCTAGATTGCAATGTGCTATCCACATCTTCGGAAGAGAATTTTATTTTATTTTTTATTTTGATAACGACTAACAACAAATTAAAGAACTGTGCTTTTCCATTTTTTTTGTAAAAGAGGAATCACATTCATCTAAGGAAGAATCAAAGTACCAAAAAGTGGGTATATGATCGGATTATATTATTTACTCTCGGATAAATCAAACATGCTGTCTGAATTAGTCAGATCAATTTGTTTACCATATGATTAAAGATAAGTTGAAAAGAAAAAAGACCACAACCACAACGAAAGTTTCTATCGGGTTTAAAACTAATTTGATTTACGATATTTATCATATCATACTAATCTACCAAAGTTAAAGACAAAAGTAAGGTGAGAATGCGTATTAATTAATTATGATAGCAGCAAATGCAAAATTATTTATAAATTACAAGGAGCATGTCATATATATTTATGTGCGCAGTTTTATCAAGCTGATAATCCTTGTATATCTCAGGCAAATGTCAAGCGCTAACCTTATATATATTGTAAAAAAAATTTCATATTATTAAATCTAGCAAAGTAAAAGCTTTGATTAATTAATTACCTAAGGCATACGGCCAGACTTATTGTACCATTTGTCGATTGTTATAGAATTTATATTTATATATTTTCACTCAAAAGGGAAAGAATAACAGAAACATGGGCATCACTCAAATAGCATCATATACCAACTTGATGATAAGAAATTCCAAAGTATAGGCAGAAATCCAATTAAAAGAATCTTGCACTATTTAGCAAAAATATGCAGCAAAATTTTCTATATAAGGCAAAGAGTTCTTAGTTCTAACCAAAAACACCTTTCATTTCAAAGATTTGTTTAGTTCTTAAAAAAAAAAAAAACCTTCTTGAATGTTGCAGCATGATTGTTGGTGGTGCAATGGGAGGCAGTGACTATCTTTTTGAGAAGAGTATTGAAATAGCGACAAGTTTATCTCCGTTTGTAACCTATAGGTCACATGCATGTGTTTGGTGAAATCATTGCTAATACTTATCTTAGGATAAAGCTGTATATATAAAATCAATTGCTTGATATTTGTTAGATTGTTTCATATTGGTTAAGGGAATATTTGTTATTTTGAGGTATTGTTAAACCTAAATCTAATTTTCTTATATATATAGTTATCTAGCTAGATTCCATATGTTATTTTATTCTGTTGCACCTTTATTAGAAATAGATATTTTTCTGCTTGCATGAATCGATAGGAAATTTGTGTTAGACATGTTTTTCATTTATTTTCACCAAACCATCTCAGAACGCATAGTGAGAAACAGTTTACGAATGGGAAATAATGGGAAGCTAGCTGTAATTTTCATGTGGCTCACATTGGCCACATATTTTCTCGCCTATGCAATCAAAATACGCTGAGTAGACCACTTAACATTTTCAATGAAAAAAATAGTAATTTTTTAGTAGTGTCAGTTAACTAAGCCTCTACGTGCGCGAGAGATGTTAGATTTGAATAAAATAAATCGTTATTTCCTTTTTAATGTCTTGAATAGTTCATATCTATGACTTAAATTTTTACGATATTAAATATAATTATTTGAGTCCATTTCTTGTATCGAATAAAGCCTATTATCGAAAAGATCGTCCAGCATTGTTTGAGAGATAAATTAAAACAGATAGCCCGGCGTCGTCATTGCACACCACTAATAGCCATAAGTTTGCCTTCTTTTATTGATCTTGAAGACATTATTCATAATTAATATAAGGCAATTTGTTTTCAACATATGAATGTATACTATTTTATTTGGTTAAAAAATTAATAAATATAAAATTTAATAAAATTAATTTAATATTTATCAAATATTTTTAAAGTTATATGATGGTTGTTGGTGGTGATATTAAAATTGGTGGTTGTGTGTCTTGGTTGAAAATGGTGTTTGCTAATGGTGGTGTGATAGTAGGCTCTGCGAATGCGGTGATGATGAATGATAATAGTGATTGATAGTGATAGCTAGATGGTAGTGATGACTATAGTTACGGTAGATGATAATGATAACTAATAATAATGGTGAGTGATAACGGTGATCGGTGATATATAGTGATGATTGATGGTGGTGGTGGTTGTGGTAATAGTGATTGATGGTGATGATTGTAAATAGTAACTAGTTGCGGTGACAACTAAGCGCATGGTAGAGTTAGTGTGATGGTGATGGTGAGTGGTAGGTTGATAATGGTAAGAGATGACGTTAGTGGTAACGAAGATAGAGAAGTGTGACTGTCATCTTTATAAAGTGTATAGGCAATGCCCAATGATATTAAAACATTGCAATATCTTAATCATTAAGATCTTAGTTAGGACTCATTAAATAATTGTAATATAAAAAAAAAAAAACTCATTTATTAATTAAGATCTGAATGATTAAGACATTTCTTAAAAACAAGCTGTCGTAATGTGAGATCCCGAATGATCAAAGATTCAAACTTACATTAAATACAAGCGAATAGCATGGTCACACTCCCTCCGTTTTAATTTCTTTATCTTACTTTATTTTTAATCTATTTTAAAAAAATATTTTTAATAATTTAACAACTCATTAATTCCAATATCTCGTGTAACATATTTAAAATTATAAAATTAAAAAATATTTTAGTGCCCACTCTCAATAGAACATGAGTGGCATCCATAGCAAAAATGGCACTAAAATAAAGACCAAAACCAATCTTTATCAAACAAACCATTTCAGTGCCCACAGTATTGATTTGCACAATCTGAGTTTTCTTCTTATCCACAAAAGAGTCCACAAACCAAATTGCATCATCATTCAATAAATAACATTCACAAACTCAGACATTTGCACAAATTCACCCCAAAAATCAAAAAAATCAACAAAACCCCATTCAAAATCAAATCTTGATTGTCCTTTTTTCTTCTTCTTTAGTTAGAAGGCAAAACCAAATCTTGATTTCCTTTTTTTGAGGAGAAAAGAAAAAGTAGAGAGAGAGAGGTGTAATGGGTAAAGGAGGGAAGTGAGAAAACATGGCTTGGCTTCTTGGTGTTAACACCCCTCAAGATTCAGCCTTTCAATCTCCCTGCTTTGGGTAAAATTTTTTATCCCTTCATTTTCTGTTTCTTTCTTGAACTTATATCTGTTGTAATCCTTGAATTTTGTTTTAAAGATTTGACTTTAGGAGCTCAAAGGTGATTAGACTTTTTGGGTCAGACTTTGATTAGAAGTTGGGTAATGGTGGGTGAGTTGAGTCATAACCCATGACCCAATCCATTTTAGCTCAACACATTTTGATCAGAGAAGGATTCAGGATTTGAAAGTTCTGAGTTTGTATAACGACATCAAGTTAATATATAATAGTAATTGGTTTTGGAGCAAGTTTCCACTGTGTAGTTTGAGGAATAGAGATGTCTTGCTGGTGATCCAGATTTTTGATTGAGTGAAAGGGTCAAAAACATACCTAAAATATTTTTTTGAGATAGTTTTTATTTTCATGCTCTCAACTATATGACAAATGTTTATCAAAACACACCTGATCATTGAGATGCTCCTTTTTCTACTTGAAAGTGAGCAATTGATAGTTGAGCTGAAAGTCAAACTGATCAGTGAAGCGTCAAAAACATCAAAAATATGCCTAAATGTATGCAGTTTTTGAGTTTTAATCTGAACTATTAGGCGGTTATTCTTCGTGCCTCCAACTATCACCGAACCTAATATTTATCAAGAAGCACCTCAATTATCAGATGCTCATTTGTCCGACCTAAAAGTGAGCAGTTGATAGTTGAGCTAAAAGTGAGATATTGATAGTTGAGGTGTATTTTGATAGAAACATTGGTGATAGTTCAGTAATGAAACTCAAAATCGTGATATTGCTATAAGGTATATTTTCCTTGTAATTTTATCAGATTTCAGAGTATACAATGATAGTGATTTGATTGTAGAATTATTTTAGTCCTGTAATTTAGTCTGTCAAAGTCAACTTAATATAAATAGCAAGAGGGAGTAGCTCTTTGACATTGATTTGATTTTACAAATTGCTTAATTTTTTCTAGATTTTGTGTCAATTGATTTTCACACTGTTCATTTTACTTCTGTTGGGTTTTTTATGTGAATGGGTTCAATCCCATGACCTATTGGTAGGTAATGAATGGGAAATGAAGGGGCTTCTCCCACATAGGAGAAAGGAAAGGAATTTGTTAGATATAAATGAAGAACACTTCTACTCTAGTTGCTCGGCTTCGTCTTTTGATAGATTGATAAATTTTCTTGGACCAAATATTTTATTTTTCTCTGTGCTTTTTTCGTAAAACAGCAGTCTTTTTCCCCCTTTTATTTTCCTCGCGCCTTTTTTCACATAAAGGCAATGGTTGGATTGATAAGTTTTTTTGGACCGAACATTTTGTTTTTCTCGCGCCTTTTTCATAAAGGCAACAGTCTTTTTCCCGTTTTATTTTCCTCGCGCCTTTTTCCCATAAGAAACCAAGTCTTGTTCGAAAAGAACCCTATTATCAATAAGACGCAACTAATTTCCCAAACATACACCTCTTCTTTAAACTGAAAATTCAAATTCTTCTTCTTCTCTTTCCTGCATTGTTGTCTGATTTGCATTGGTCGCTGGTTCGAGCGTTTGCTGGAGTTTGAGTTACTGCTATTCCGACATTGCATTCCCGTTCTATCTACGAGAAGTCTTTTACCTTGGGTACTTTGAAGGGATTAAATTCGCCTTAAAGACACAAAATGAATTCTGCGGACTCAGAATAAATTTACTGTTTTAATGTCACTGTTTAAGCATTACTGTTTGCCTTGACAGGAATTTCTGGTTATTAACACACAGACTAACATTTGTTAGCCATAGGACCCCATGATGTTAGAGTTAGGATGAAGGCAGTTGGTATTTGTGGGAAGTGATTTCAATACTCAAGGTAAAAGCTTTCTTCTGGTTCACTATCTTGATAGCTCATGTACATAGTCTATAATTTTGTACGGTTTAGTATTGGTTGTGGTCTATAATTTGGTTTTTGTTTGATTGGCTCTACCGTGGTGGGGATATGATTATTGTATGAGACCTAGCAAAAATAGCAAAAAGAATGAAAAGCTAGACTTGTTGGGACCAATTGTTCAAATGTAAAAATCTAGATTATACGGATCTAGATATTGTTATATTCTCAATGTGGCCTTAATTACACCATCCACCTTTTAGAATGTTTATTGTGTTTTCAAGGTTAATGTGAAATACCCATACCTATATCATATACATGTTTGCTATGTTGTTTCGGACTCTCAAAAATGTTGTGGCACTTCTGTTGGTATTTTGGAGGATCCTACATCACACCCGGCATTTTTGAAGAGTCTTGGTAATGTAGCCGTTTGCAAAGCAAAATGATGTGTCTTTGTAACACAGGTGAAGTTCTGTGACGGCGTTTCTTGGGCTGCAGCGTCACATTGATTCTACTCAAACAAAGAAGTAGCTTGGGAGCCCTCGAAATGTTGAGGACAATGCCAATGTATACCCTGAGCTTTGGTTAGAGAGAAATTACAGATGTTTTGAGAGCAAAACAAGTGCAATTTTTGCGTCTGAGGCTAATGTGTGTTCATTTGTTGGTTTTGGGTGTAAATTGGGTCACAATGTACACAGAGCCTATTGCAGAACTTTTAGGCTCTAGATATGTTATGGAATCTATGTTCTTCGAGCACCAATTTGGTGCTTATATATCCAAATAGTCTCAAGTGAAAAACCAGTTAAACTTCTAGTGGATATAATATTTTTGAACTTCAGACCTTGAGGTGTCAGGATTTTGTGGTTAAAGAACCAATGGTGATTGGGCATGAATGTGCCGGGATCATAGAAGAAGTTGGTGGTGAAGTCAAGACATTGGTTCCTGGAGACCGTGTAGCACTAGAGCCCGGAATTAGTTGCTGGAGATGTGATCTTTGCAAAGAAGGGCGGTATAATCTCTGCCCCGAGATGAAGTTCTTCGCTCTCCCCTGTCCATGGTTCTCTCGCTAATCAGGTAAAAAGCTTACCTACTTCTATCAATTTTCTCACAATTCAAAAACTCTCTCTCTGTGTTTGATTTTATTTCAGGTAGAAGGGACTCGTGGAATAAGTCATGCGACATGATCATCCTTTGCTGGTTTAATTAAGCTAGATTTTGGAATATAATTCGTAGTTTTTTAGATCTTGTACCTATCGGTTTAATAGACTACATAAATGGTATAATTGATATTGAGCTGTTTGTGCAGATATACTCGTTAGTGTACTTGAATTTGCCATAGGCTTATTATGCGATAGGTCATAGTACGTACAGAGGCATCTATAGCAGAATGCAGGGCTTATGAAGTGATAATAATTTTGACCTTGCTAAAAGCTAAATGCTGATTTCTTTTGATCACCCAACAGGTAGTCCATCCTGCAGATCTATGTTTCAAGCTCCCTGATAATATTAGTTTAGGAGAGGGCAATGTGAACCACTTAGTGTTAGTGTTCATGCCTGTCGTGCAAATGTTGGTCCCGAGACAAACATATTAGTGCTGGAGCTGGACCAATCGGGCTTGTCACACTGCTCGCTGCTCGTGCTGAGCCCCCCAGAATTGTTATTGTGGACGTAGATGACTATCGTCTTTCTGTTGCAAAGAAGTTAGGAGCAGATGACATCGGCCAAGGTTTCAACTAATATTCAGGTCAGGATCCAAATTTCAAAAGTTCTTGCTGTTAATCTCCCCATGTTTCGTGTGCACTCTTGAGACTGAGTACGCGAGTTGCTTTTCATATATGATTACTAACTTTTTCCATTATAACAATAAAGTCACAAAACTATTTCGTCTCATTAAAATAACAAAGCCAACTGAACTTTACCGACTATAACAGTAAAATAATGGTAAAGTTCAGTTAGCAATGTGACAAAATAGTATAAATGAACTGCATTATAGTGAGTAAAGTTCAGTGATATTTATGAAATTAACCTGTGAATACACAAACATCAAAGTTGTAAATTTGCAGTTCTTTTTCCCACTTCCCCTAACTTAATACTTTTGAACAGGATGTAGCTACAGATATAGAAAACATCCAGAAAGCGTTAGGAGATTAGAGTCGGCGTGAGTTTTGACTGTGCTGGCTTTAACAAAACCATGTCGACTGCCCTTGGTGCAACTCGTCCAGGCGGCAAAGTTTGCTTGGTGGGAATGGGACATCCTGTGAGATGACCGTTCCTCCTCCAGCTGCTGCAAGGTACAACGTTTTTTGTGCTATCATCAATCTTAACTAAATTGGAGTTGACATAAGGTCTACTGACCATGTACGCTTTCTCGTTAAGTTCGTCGCATACCAATATTATACGAAGCGAAAAATAAAAAGTATTCGAAGTTCTCTATATTTTCTACTTGACATATCAATCTCAAACAAGACCAACAGACTACTAGAAAACATAGGATCTCAAGTAAACATACTAACATGATTAACATATATTCCCAACTAATTGGTAGTAACCATACTTATGATCTTGATTTAAAAATGTCACCCAGGTATGTAATAAGCTTACGGTTTGCATGTTTCTGTATCCCTTTGCCACTACACTGATTTTTTTATTGGTGTGTTCCAGGGAGGTCGATGTGATCGGCATATTCCGCTACAAGAATACATGGCCATTGTGTCTTGAATTCTTAAGAAGTGGAAGAATAGATGTGAAACCTTTGATCACACACAGGTTTGGATTCTCTCAAAGGAAGTTGAAGAAGAAGCTTTTGAAACAGTGCTCGTGGTGGTGATGCTATTAAAGTCATGTTTAATCTGTAATAAAAATATAAACTTATCATGGTTAAATTTCTCCATATATTAAGCAGAGAAAAATAAGTCTTTTACCAAATATTTATGAAAATGTATATCAAAAGAGTGTTTATGCTTTATGAGAACTATGTATTAGTTGAAAATGTTGAGAATGTCTCAATGAAGGCAAGAAATCACTAGGTGGTTTCTTTTACATCAGGTTTGGTGGATAGAGTTATTCGGAATTTGTACTGGTGGGAAGTAGTAGGTACCATGTGAAATTAGTTAAGTTGCGGTAGCAGGCTAACTGAGCACCAAATGTGGAGATTATTCAAGTAGAGGTGAAAAACTACTAGGTGGTTGTTTTCTGTTCAAGCCTTAGTTGCGATAGAGTTATTCGGTATTTGTCTTGGTGGAAAATAGCGGTGCCTTCGTGAGATTAGTCGAGGTGCACACGCAAGTTGGTGTAGGCATGCAAATGTTGAGAATGTCTATGAGGCAAAGTATCATTAGGTGGTTTTCTTTAATTTGATCTTGGTATGTAGAGTTGCTCCCATATACGTGTTGATGGAAGAAGTCGTATTGTTTGTGGAATTAGTTGAGGTATACGATATACTTTCTTTGTTTAATTTATATGTGGTGGGCTTAGGACTACGAGGGTCAAGTTGTAATTTTGTGTGTCCATAAGGAGCATATCTAAGTTTCAAATGTTGAAAAATCATGTCAGGGAAAATTTATGAAGTAAACGCTCCGAGGAAAAGTCTCCACTCTACTTACATCTCCTTGGCTCGATTAATTCGGATTAACATGATTAAATTCACTAAAGATTTAGCTCTGGTAAAATTTTCATTCTCAACTATTAAATTTTTATTGAGGATGAGTAGATTTCAACCATCTTATCACATCTTCGGTGTTACGAAAACCACATTAAATGTTCCATCGCAGACCGAAAAATTTGATATCCTTTATGGAGCCAAATCAGTACAAGGAGTACTGTAGATATCCAAAAAGAGGTTGCTCACATTTAGGGATGTGTTGGTAATGAAATATTGGGGGAGTTTTAACCTCATTTCAAACTTGAGGGTGTTTTAGGTAAAAAGATACGATTTTTTTTTTTAAAATTTGGGCATTACAACAGTAGTGACTTCTACTTTGAGTGCACATTTACATCTCAACTTGGTCTCAATTGGAAACTAAACACTCCAACTCGTCCACAATGTGCTCATGGATACAGAAGGCGTAATGACATAGATTTTGAAGGTATGGATAATCATTACGTATGATGGAGGAGTGTTTGGCCAGAAGCAGGTGAAAGACAAGAAGTTAAAAGATTGGTCGGATGTACATACTCAAGTTAGAGTCTTATGGCTGCACATCTGAGGATTGAGTTTGATATGTTTATGTATTATGCCAAAGAATATACTAGACACACAAGATCAGCAGATAACAGAGTTGCACTTCAAAAAACCGCACAAGACTCTTAACAGACAAGCCAAAACTATCATAGATTGCTCAAACCTCATCTCCAAATGTGAGTTTCCGCTAATTTAAAGGACCAAAACTGCTAAAGCTTTTCTTAAATTTACCATTTTAGACCTACCTCAAACATAATGGACCATTTTTATTTACTCCCCTTAGTACATAAACCAGAAAAAGAACACAACCATTAAATTCATCAGAAAGAAAAAGTGAAGTTGACCCGAAAGTTCATACCCCAAAACTCACTCTAGAACAAATCAGCACACACCAGTGGATTTTCTTATGTATAAAGTGATGTTCTTGATTTGTTCAACAAATCAAATTCCCTCTTGGAATGGCTAATCCCTTTTCTTATTTTCTTGTAATATTGCTTCTTTATCTTTCCATTACAATTTAGCTCAAAATAATGGCAGGGTAGCTACTGGTACTTCTCTTACAGCAACAAATGGAAGTACGATGGGTTTCACCATCTGGTGATTTTGCATTTGGGTTCCAAAAGATTGAAGAAAAGTAATAGATCAGTTCTTGCTTTGTATGGTATGCAAAAATACAAGAAAGACTATAGTATGGCATGCTAATATGAGTGATCCAGTTCCACAAGGATCAAGGTGAATCTTGATCCTCAAAAGGTCTTATACTTGATCCTCAAATACACTTTGGGGAAGTGATTTGGTTGTTAGTAATATTGGTTATGGACTCATGAATGATGCTGGGAATTTTGTTATTATGGGAAGTGATTCTACTGATCCACTGTGGGAAAGTTTTAGTAATCCAACTGATACTTTGTTGCCAAATCAAACATTGGAAAGAGGGAGCTTTCTTGTTTCTCAAAAGTCACTAGCTAATTTCACTCAAGGTACGCGTTGTTGTTGTGTGACCAACTCATTTGATTGTTTGTTATATTACTATGTCTAAAAACACAATATGTGTATTATGAGGATTCATCAATAATTGACTAGTTTTACGCTGACTGCCAGCCTATCGCGACCCTAGTCCTTTATTCAGGCAGGACCGACAAAGTGAGCAAGCTCACATGGGTGGTGTTAGGAATATGCTTTAGTCATGTTAGTGCACTTATGAGATCCTATGCTTTTAGCCCCTATTTTAGATGAATTTATATAACCGAATCCAACTTGTTTGGGATTGAAACATAGTTGTTGTTGTTTTATGTCTTAACTGCATAACGCCTCACGTGTGGTCTTATTCTTTTCCATGAGCCAAAATAGTTAGCATGAAAGATGAAAGTACGATTTTGATGATTTGAGTATATTATCTCGACGAGGTAGGTTTTATCTTCGGATGCTTTGATAGCAGGGAACTTGGTGCTGGTCACACAGAGTGTGCCTTCCAATTCAGAATATGATGATGACTACTATAACAGTCAAACTTCTGACTCAACAAATGCAACAAATTCTGGGGATAAGTTGGTTTTCGAAGAGAATGGTGTGATGTACATATTGAAGAGTAAACAATCAAAATGCAAACTCTTTCTCCGCGATCCATTCCTCCAGCTTCACAAATTCTACCATCGCATGACACTTAGCTTTGATGGAGTTCTTGAGTGGTATTATCATTCAAGGAATTCGAATATCAGTGGCTGGAGTATCTGTGGTCTCAACCGAATAATATATGCACAAAATTACTGGATACAATGGACCTGGTGCTTGTGGCTACAACAATGTATGCAATCTTGGTACAAACAACAGGCCAGTTTGTAACTGTCCACAAGGATATTCACTGGTTGATCGAGCGATGATCATGGTGATTGCAAGCGGATTTTCCTCTAAGTTGTGATGAAGTTGGGGCGGTTTGCACAGGTCAGTATAGTTTTTTCACTGTCCGTGATACTGATTGGCCATTATCTGACTTTCCGCTTAAATTAAACTCTACTGAACAAGACTGCCAAAGTGCTTGTTGAATGGTGTTTTGTGCTGTTACCACTGTAGAAGCAATAGCTGCTGGAAAAAAGCTGCCCCTGTGACAGGAGAATAGACACCAGTTTGAATGCAGCTTTTATTAAATAAGGAAGATGGTGTTCCAAGGCCTCTAAGTCCTGGCCTTGCAATTCCGGAATCTCATCAGAAGAAGAGTTGGCGAATTTGGGCAATTTTGGCGTCCTCGCTCTTAGACGCTCCGTGTTGGTAAATGTTCTGCTCATCAGTGTTGTGTATTCTGTTTGGATTCTTACATTTTTATGAAAAAGTGAACACATCATCACGCCTACGGAATGGCAAACTCTATCTGTGTAGTTTTGCACAGGCATTGAGCAACAAAGACTTCAGGGAGAACAGGCAGGGTGCATTTAGGATTGTATATAAAAGGGATAATGCCTATTGGTTCAAGAAACGTCATCGCTATAGAAACTGGACAGAGTTGCTCATAGAGGCAGAGAAAGATTTCATAACTGAAGTAAATGTGATTAGTCAGACTCATCACAAGAATTTGGTCCGTCTGATCGGATATTGTAACGAGGGACCTCATCGTTTGTTGGTCTATGAGTATATGAGTAATGGCACTCTTGCAAGTTTCATTTATGGTGATCCAAAACCAGCTGGAGCCAGAGGACTAAAATTGCAATAGGGATTTTGCGAGGACTTGCATACCTCCACGAGGAGTGCAGTACACAGATTATCCATTCATGATGACATAAAACCGCAGAACATTCTCCTTGATGATTATCTAGATTGCTCGAATATCAGATTTTGGATTGTCTAAACTGCTGATGATCAACCAGAGTGAGCGGATACTAATATTAGAGGAACAAGAGATTTATGTTGCTCCGGAATGGTTCAGGAATAGTCAGGTCACGGTTAAGGTGGACGTTTGGCATGGCACTGCTACTGAGATCATCATGCCGAGATGTTTTTGAGAATGAGGAGAGCTATGGACCGGAGGCACGGTTCTCTTCACGGATTGGGTTCTGGATTGCTTTCAAAGAAGGAGAAAATTGGAAGCTCTGGTGCAAAGTGATACTTCGAGGCCTCTGATGACAAGAAGCAGCTTGAGAGGTTCGTGATGGTTGGCATTTGGTGCATTCCAGGAGGATCAATCGACGGGGGCCTACTACTGGAAGGTCTGTCAAATGCTTGAAGGATCTATTGAAGTGACTACTCACCATGTCCATATAATTTCAGCATTACTATTTAAGTCATAAGCTTCACATCCGCCAAGGTTCAACGGGAACAACCTCTCTATCCCACTAAAGTAGGGATAAGACCTGCGTACATCCTACGCTCCCCAGTTACTACGTGAAATTACAAAGTATGTTATTGTTGCTGTTGTAAGCCTCATCTATGAGCAATTTGCTCTTCTGTATGTCTTAGTACTAGTTTCCACATTTACGTAACTAGTCAAGAATTGTAATTAAGAAATTTGAACAAACAGTATACATCAGCTTGACTATTTTAGTAGGTTAATTTTCGGGCATCTTAGCAGGAACCCTCCACCCTTCACTATAAGCCTCGAGTTCGAACCATGATAAATAGAAGAACTTTTAATAGGGAGCACCCTATCGCCACCATTGAATCCTACATGGTCACAAATACAGATGATCGGACCAGCATTAGATGTCCTTGCTTATTTGCTAGTTACAAATGGACCAAGTCAACTTTTTTTTTAAAATTTAAATAAGTGACATCAATTAGCATACTTTGATGGTTCTAGATGGAAAATCCAAATTATTTTTAATCTGCCATGTTTCTATCCTGTAAAAATCTGTTGACTTTTCTTTCCATTATCTGAATTTAGAGACTAAAAGTTTGAAAAAAAAAATTATTTGATCATAATCTTTGTCACATCAAGAACAAGTGGATGGCCATGATTTTGTATTATTAAATTAAATTTCCTTTAGGTTGGAAATTCCTATATTTGTCATTCAAGATTTTGGTTCTTAAAATTTCAAACCAGCCATGATTTAATATTAGTGTAAAGTATTGACTCTCCAATTCTTGAATTCCCTTGTGACTTCAATAGCAAACCAATTTTCTTCTCTTAAAGGCCCTGCGAGGGTGTTTGGTTAGTTTATAAGACGGTCAAATAGGCTTATAAGTATTTTTTTGGCTTATCTACGTATTTTAGAGCTCGTTGGATTAGGTGATAAACATTAGAAGTGTTGTAAAAAGCTTTTAGGTGCACTAAGTAGGGAAGGGTCGGACTACAAGGGCGGTTGTATGTAACATTATCCTACATTTCTGCAAGAGAAATTTCATTTTCCGACTTGAACTCGTGACCTCCTGTTTAAGCACTTAAATTTTATCAAGCTGTTTCCAGCAATCGACTAATCTAAACGGACTCTTTACCTCTTCTATTTAAATTCCATGTTATTTTTACTTGTGAAACCAAAACAAGAAATGGCCAAAAGTGAGTTCGACACAATTTCATTTCCTACTCCTTCTTGATTCTTATTCCAAATTTTACATTGACCCAAACCAAAAAGATGTGGAAATTGGATCATCACTCATTGCTGGTGATGATAAAACATCTCCATGGATTTCTCCTGGTGGAGATTTTGCATTTGGTTTCCAACAACTAGGGAATGAAGATCAATTCCTAGTGTCAATATGGTACAACAAAATACCTGAAAAAACCATAGTTTGGTATGCAAATGGTGACAATCCATGTCCTAAAGGATCAAGAATCGAGCTTCTTTTGATCGCGAGACATAGTCCTTACTAGTCTCGGCAAGGAAGCGGACTTCGATCTCTGATCCTTTGATTGGTACAGTTGCTTATGGTTCCACATGAAGATACCGGTAATTTCGTGCTTGTTAACAAGAATTTACAGAGAAGTTTGTGGCAAAGTTTCAATCAAAGTAAAGACACAATCTTGCCAACTCAGGGCTGGAGAAGGATTCCAAGATTTCATCTCGTCGATCAGATACTAACTTTTCGAGGGGGTGCTTGCTTAGGATGTTTCAGAATGGGAATATTGGAATTGCTACTGTAGACTTGCCAAGTGGTATATAAATGAGAACTTCTTCTTGATCCGAAGCTTCGATCAGTTGAATGCCTCGAATTATCAGTTCAAGTTCAATGAATCAGGCCCAGAATTTTCCTCTTGGTGAACAACAGCCAAGAGGTTGTTCTGTCAAAAGGGATATTGGACCCTCAACACGGTTCTATCACGAGCCACGCTCAATTTTGATGGCGTATTTACTCTGTAAATTGCCCGAAAGAGGCCAAAAAGTATTGATGTTTGGTCTGTTGTTTGGTCAGTTCCTGAAAATATCTGTTATAGTTTGCCTACAGAAAGAGGTACTGGTGTGTGTGGATATAACAGAATTTGTAGGCTAAGTATTGACAAAAGACCAGATTGTCAGTGCCCGCGAGCGTTTTCACTAGTTGATCCAGATGATGATTACAAAGGCTGCATACATGGGTTTGTTCAGGACTGTGCTGACAATCAAGAAAATGCAGGAAATCAGGTTGATATGGAAACTGCTTAGAATATTATCGATTGGCCTACAAGTGATTACGAGCTTCTGCAGCCTTTGACGAAAAATGCAAGAATGCATGTCTGAATGACTGCATGTGTTTGTTTCGATTTTTGAGAAAACATGCTGTTGGAAGAAAATTGCCACTTTCAAATGGAAGAGAGTGGATAACAGGGTGAATTCTAAAGCATTCATCAAGAGAAGGAAGGTAATATTCCTTTAGAGGAGTCAAATTCATCAAAACCAAAAAACAAGAATCAAGAAACTATCATCCTTATTATATACAGTGTTCTTAGGTAGTTCTGTTTTTGTTAATTGCCTACTTCTTGGAGTACTTTCCCTCGGTTTTTGCTCATTTATCGTAACAAAATCTCAACGTTTAAATCGAAATGGAAGTTCCATGGATCAAACATTGAGGTCTCTCATACAAAAGATCTGTCAAAAGCACAGAAGAGTTGAGGAAGAGCTTGGTAGAGGCTTTTGGCATAGTCTACAAGGTGTTGTCGAAATTGGCAATCCTACTCCGGTGGCTGTCAAGAAATTGGATCGGATAGTCCAAGGCGGAGAAGGAATTCGAGACTGAAGTTAACGTGATGAGGCCAAACTCATCACAAGAATTTAGTCCGTTTAATGGGATTCTGCCAGTGAAGGTCTCATAGGTTGCTTTATCTATGCGGAGTTCTTGAACAATGGATCATTAGCAAGTTTGCTTTTGGTGATCTAGGTGACATGGAACCAAAGGACTCAAGTGGCACTCGGGACCAGCAAGAGGGCTGTTGTATTTTTGCTGCGGCCGAATGCAACACACAGATGCATTCATTAAGACATAAAACCACAGAACATACTTCTTGATGATCATTGCCAGATCCCGAGAATGCTCAGTTCCCGGACTAGCAAAGCTTCTGAGGATGGATCAATCCGAGACTCAAACGTAAAGAGGAGCGAAAGGATACGTTGCACCAGAATGGTTTGTTTTATGCCAGTCACAGTGAAAGCAGATGTCTACAGCTTTGGTGTTTGCTACTAGAAATCATTTGTTGTAGGAGAAATGTGGACTATGGAGTTGGTGAAGACAGAGCAATTTTGACATATTGGGCTTGCGGAATTGTTGCAAGAGAGCGCAATTTATGAGCTATTGAAAATGATTCAGATGCAATTAGTGACAGAAAAATTAGAAAAATTTCTAATGGTAGCCATTTGGTGCATTCAAGAAGATCCTTCTTTGAGACCTACTATGAAAAAGATTGTGCTAATGCTTGAAGAAATTGTTGAAGTTCCTAACCCTCCATGCCCAAATCCTTTTAGGACTGAAAATTCTCTTGTAGATGTAGTATAATAGAAAATTTCCATCAGTCACAGGCATCCTCGTCACTTGGGGTCTGGGGGAAGACAGGCACACTAAGAGGGTCTAAGAGTGTAGTGTGGGCAACCTATCTAGGGACGCAAGCATCGTGTGACTCGAGGAGCCATGACCTATAAGTCATACGGAGACAGAAAGCTAATTTTTGCTGCATTAGCTCAAGTCTCTCTCCACCTCATAAGTTATATCCAAGAACTACATGGCTTTTGGAACAATAAGGTGGCTCCTTTTTTTTTTTTTTTTTTTTGTTCTTCTTGTTTTTATATTGCTCTAGGGATAGTTAGTATGCCTTGGTGACTGATCACTTGTTGTATACCTGAATTACTTTGTTGATCACTTGTTGTATACATGAATTTGTTGGTCCAGCAAACTTACTCTTCCCCCTCCAACTAAGTTTCACGTGGCTCATTACTATGATCCACGGGTCAATTTCACGAATTCAACTGTGTGTCACCACATCGTTTGGTGTACATGGCAGCTGAAGCCCATAACTGGCTTCTTTTTGTATGTGTGCTTCTTTAAGCTCAGTGGGGAAGCAAGGCGAGGCCACCATCCCATATGCCTTCGTCTCTCTCCCATTAGACCCAAGCTGCGATCCAGTTATTGGGCCATATGAAAATATTCATGTTTGAAGTAACTGTAACGTGTGGCTCATTCGTCGAATCATAAACTTGTACACTTGAAGTATGATTCTTATAACATGTGCATATTATAAACACTTATGAACTAACGAACCCTCTCATAGTATATTATGGAACCTCTACAATCAAATACTCTGAATACAAAGCCTGACACATGACGTACCCTAATTATGCAAAGAAATAAAAGAAGTGTGACAATGACTGTTGGCACTCATTCTTTAATTAAACTTGCAACTTCTAAGTAGTATACATTATTAAGTTGTGATTTCTCTATTCCCCATTTGAGGACTGAAATCAAATGTATTTAGACTCATGTTATGACATATCATGGCCAGGCTCCAAGCCTTTGCAGTAACTAGGATGTTACGCAGGTAATCCGTCATTAAATAGAATTAGCGATAGACATTTTAAGAAAAAGGATACTATATAATCGAAAAGAAATAAATGTATACTCAATTTATAACTATGAATATCAAATATATAATAAGTGCAAAATAATAGTATAAATCAACATATATTATATACACACCGATTATATATAATTATATTCTAAATTTTATAAAATATGAAGTTTAGGGTTATTTTGAGAATTTACCTAACTAACATGTTGGATAATTCACAAACTGTATCGAAATGTCATGATTTTAAGTTTTCGCTCATGATAGCTCATTAAATTTACTCGATTTCTTTTTCTACTTCTCTCATATTTATTTTATTTCACTCATGATACTACTCTTTTATTATTTTAAATCAGTAAAAAAAAGAAGTCAGAATGATGGCATGCAAGTTATAATTACAAATGGTGAATTTCATGCTATATTTAATCTAACTATCATATTGAATAACTCACTTATTTCATTTCTTCTTTATACGTCTCTTCTTTATTTATTCTATTTCTCTCCCATGAAAGAAAAATATCTAAGAACATTGACATGAGTCATGAAAAATTGATAGAACTTTATGTTATGTTCAACTAACATATATGTTCAACAAATCATATGAATCTGCGTTATGATTTGTATGTTGGCTCGATCAAATCGATCATAGCTTATTCAGTAATTTGTAATGTCTCGAATTCTATTGATAGGTCATATTAATTTCGGTGTCATGATTTGAACTAATTTGGATTTTTTTAAAAGCAAAATGTGTTAGTGAAATTTCGATGTGAATTTTGACAATGACACCTCTTGAGATATAATATATATTAAAGTTGAAATACAATTTGTGTCGAAATTCTAACGATTAGGGCCGTGCAAATTAACGGTTAAACCAACCTTTCAGATCGATCATTAGGTTATTGGATTAATAATTCGAGTTATTGGTTTAACAGGTTTAATACCCGGTTCGAAACATTCCCAGTTATTAGGTTATTGATTTAGTTGCTCGGTTTTGACCACTTTTAATGGGTGAACCAATAGCAGATAATAACTTATTAAGTTACAATTTTATGCCTTCAATATGTAAAATATTTTAGCAAAGATGAATCGGGTACCACGATGAAAAGTAAAGGAGATGTTATTCAAATCTAAATTAAAATTGATTGCTTTAGCTAGGCTAATTTTATATGATCTTTCTCTTTTAGCCCCCTTTTACATTTAAGCATCTTTTATATTTCACACGAAAATTTTGCGTGAGATGTTAAGCTATTGCTTAGATACGCAGAATGGAACTTATGATATAATCAAGCAACCGATTAATCGATATCTTAAGTAAACCCGATAACGCTACAAAACAAATCGAAACCGAAGCCGTCCGTCGCTCCCTTGTTCAAAGTTATGACATGATTTTGTACTCAACTTCAAATGATGGACCATTATTTAGGAAGTACGTATATTTTCTAATACGTATTTTTCATATTGTATCTAGACATTAATGTATTTTATAAAAATGGACAGTTTAATAATTTGTCTATATGGAAAAAAACAATTTAAAAGAAAATTAATTTTATTTTGACAGTCTAGAAAAGTGTGGAAACCAGTGTATTATTGGTGGCCTAAAAATAATATGAATTGTACGTATGTATATATTTATCAGCTATTCATAATTTAAGTGATTAAATAAAAATATATTTAAATTAATTTTATTATTATTTTATTCACTTAAAATCATCAATAATTTCATAATAGAGAATTAATATTAAATTAAAAATTTTTTTAATTTTTTTAATTTTTTTATATTTGTTATTTTATTAATTCAAATAATTATTTTTGACCTTTAAAAACATATCCTAATTAAAATTTCATTTTCCATAAATAGTCACATGTTTAAAATGCAAGATATCTTTTTGATTTATAGCTATCCATCTAAATCCAACATGTGGATCTATATTAACATATTGCAGCTTGGAGATAGGCCACAATCTACTTTTAAAAAAAATTTATTGAAAAAAAATTTACATATTCTTTTATCGGATATAAATTTTAACGTTTTTAAATATTACAAATTTTATTTTAATTGAACAGATTCACTGTCTTGAAATATTATCTTGAAAATAAAACTGCGAGCAAAGTTAGAACTTATGTCGATGGACAACGTAAGCCACAGATTCCAACTACTGTCACGAAAAACTTCTGGTTAATTGGTAGGTTTACAGTCTTGAGCACATTCTGTTTTTGTAGTGAAAGTTAGAAGCATGCACGGTGGGAGGAAGAACAATACCTAGTTAGTTTTAATATTTGCCTACAAAGAGTGGAACTTTTGGTCAATTGAGTAAGTTCACTGTTTTAAAATGTCGAGCGTCTATTAATAGGCAAAAATTAAAATTTTCTTAAAAAAGACTATTTAAAAAAAAAAAATCGTTAAGGTGGTCAAAAAATAAAGATTATACCTTTTTGGAGGCCATTTTTGTTAGACTTTTTAGTATGAGAGACAAAATATCAAAACCAGACAAGCATCTTACGGTCATTTTCTGAACTTGACCCCATTTTAATTGTAAATGCTATTAAATCATGCATTTCCAAAATAAATGAGTATTAATTTTAAAATCAAGATATAATTAATTATATATTACCACATGCTACACGTACTCAATAAATGTAGGTGAGAAAAGAAGGTATGTCTTAAATTATAATCAAAAAGAATAAATAAGAATAATTTAGTTAAATTTTTAGCCTAATATTGTCTTAAGTAATGTCATAAAAAATATGGCAGTAAAATGAGCGGAAAGTACCTATCTGAGATCTTGTTATATCAAGAAAATATTGATTAATTTAGCCGAGTCTTTCAAAAACTCACATCGATAAGAAGATTTGGCAACTCAATATTTGACTCTTCACCATCTAAAACTGTAGTATCTTAAAGAGTTAGGCTCACATTCTATTATTTGAAGACAATTTTTCACCCAGATTATATATTTTTCTTGTAAATACGGAATTTTATTTAAAATAAATTAAAAATTTTATGTTCGAATTTATATTAAAGATGAATGGTCACATAAAATTTTATGGGGCTTCTGTGGAGGAAAATATTTTTATTTTTAACTAGAGACATGTTTAATTGGTTAAAATTTTTGAAAGATTTTATTTGGAGAGTGAAATTTCTTAAAAATAAGAAAATAATTTCTCTAGTAAAAATAGAAAAATAAGCTTCATAGGTGGCATTCCAAATTTACCCCTACCTGGGTAAGCCTCCTACCACCCACACTCTTCTTGCCTCCCTGTCTCTCGCCGTTTCTTTACTTGTTAGGATAAAGATTTACACACATTCTTTGAGAAAATTAATGGAGTTGCAATTTGACTATATAACCCTATTAAATGATAGGTGCTTTTTGAAACATATACAATAATCATTCTTTTACATTCCCAAAGTATCTTAAGTACTAAGGAATTAGAGTTGGAAAGAAAAATAGTCAATTATTTCTTGAATTTTGGAAATTGTAAATATTTTGGAACAACTATTTTAGTATATTTAATAGTAGTTTATTTTTTCAAATTGTATCCTTATATTAAAATCTTCCTGGCAAATTGTCCAATTCTCGAGATACATCTAACAAATAGGGGTAACTTGTAGTTGATATCATATAATTATTATTTTTCTTAATGGACGTATGAAAAGAGCTAAAACAATATTTATTTTAGAATAAAAAGAGTGCTCCTTCGTTTAAAAATAAGTGACGTTTTAGCCTTTTGATTTTCTTTCAATATAAATATGTTTTACAAAATCAATAAGACATTAATAATGTTCTTCCAATTTTGCCCTTATTTAAATGAAGAGAGTTTTATATAACCAAGAAAATACTAAAGAGTTACATTTTTTTAAAAGATATTTATTAAAGGAGTAGCGAGTAAAATACATTTTACTTTCTAGAAATGAGTAGTTTTTAAAGAATTATGCCAAACTAAAGCACCGCTTATTTTAAAACCAAAAGTAAAATTTACTAAATATTTAATTATAATCATAGTTTATTATTATAAGGGTATTTTACAAATTTATAAACTTTAAATCCTTCTGCTATAAGCTCTCAGCTCAAGCCTCACTTTGTATAAAGTCCATGTCACACTTATAAAAATATAAACAAAAAATCAAATTCTTACTCAGACAAGCTATTATAACTACAAAATTCCACAGCTACCATATGGGTCAAAGTATAATCAATCAATCAATTTATTTGGCAAAATAATAATAATTATTCTTTTAATAATTCACTCATATTTAAAACGGGTTGGGCGTTGATATTAAAAATAAATAAAGAATTTAGGTTATATACATCGACTTGATATGAACATCGGATGCGGCTAAATCTTTACTCAATATTAATAATATTTATTATTTTAAATGTTAAAACTTAAAATTTTGAAAATTTTAATTTATAGTGTTTTTTTTTATTTTTTTAGTTTTTTAAATATTAATTATCATATCATATTATTTTAAAAGTGGGAATCATTACTAAATTGTAAGTTGAATTACTAAAATATTCATCAAAAGTTAGTTGACATTTTTACCTCATCTAAACACTATTTCTATACTATTTTTATATTAAATGATAAATTTACCTACCAATAAATGATTAGTAAAATCAATTAAATGATATATGTCAATTATTAAAAAAACTCTTTTCAATTGATTTTTATATATTTTGAGAATATTAAAATTTAAGTATGTGATTTTTGAAAATTAAAATTTTATGGTGATTAATAATTTAGGGAAAAGGGTGAATATCTCTCAGAAACTGCGATTTAGAGTGGATATATCGCCATTTAAAATGTAGTGCATATATAAACCCTCGTTGTTTAATAAATGGTACATATATGCCCTCATCATCCTAACAAATGGTGCATATTTGCCCTTTTTTATAGATGAATTTTAAAAAAATTTCCAACTGATTTTTTAATTGTAAAAATGTCACATTACCTTAACCCTCACCATTTTTTAGCTTCTCCAATCCCATTAGCTAAAGATAATTCAATTCTTCTTCTATTCAAATTTGTTAGAAATTCGTTTTATAACTGGTGAAGAGGTGAGGCGTTTCTTTTATTTATTTATTTATTTGGGTCAAGTCTAGAGGGGTAAAAAAATGAGAGGTAATTTTTAATGCATTGACATTTTGGAACTAAAAATAAGTTTTAAAGTATTTTAATTCAGTAAATATACGTCAATTAATGAAAAGATAAATATGCAATTTATTGGAAGACGGCAGTGTATATGCGCGTTTGTTAAACAACATCTGCCAACTTTTTAATGAGGAATATATCCGCTATAAAACGCAAAATTGAAAGATATATTTGCTATTTCTCCCAAAAAAATTTCCCATAAAATGTCAATGTGTAATCATATTCCTTATAACTCTTGTCAATGTTAAAGTTTATTTTCGATAATCATATTCATATAAACTCTTCTTGTTCCATAAATAAAAATCTTAAGCAATAGAGTTTTCTTCATCCATCTTTCATGTTTTATATGGGTGATTTATTTTATTTATACTGATTAAAATTAAATACATATACATATAATTCTAGATCTTCTTCCATTAAAAATTCAAATTTATGAAATTAAATATGTATTTAAATTTTAAATTTATGAATTTTAAATTATAAAAATTATATATATATATATATATATATATATATATATATATATATATATATATATAATAATAATAATAATAATAATGACAATAATAATATAATTAAAAAATTCTTATTATTATTATTATTATTATTATTATTATTATTATTATTATTATAATTTAGAATTCAATAATTTTAGAAGACTAAAATTTCAAACCTACAAATATGCATAAATATTTATAAAATGTGAAATCAAGTAACTAAAATGAGCTAGATATTTATTTGGTGTGGAATTCAAAATTTATAAACTTCAAATCTGATTACAAATGCGATAGTATAAACCTTACAAGCATTACAAAATAATCGTAGACATCGGTATGTACGTCGGGTTAAATGCCATTTACAAAAATGATCGTAGTCACCTCAAAGATTTATGCACCATGTCAGCATTGGACGTCTAAACACAAATAAGTTAAAAAGCTTCTAAATGTCTGGCTTAAAATTAAAGTCTTCTTATCGCCAGGGCAGGTCGAATGTCTGTCTTACGTGTCGCAGCATGTGAAAAGGAAAACACACACACGCCACTGTACATAGGTTCTAGAAGCAACATTCCATCATCTATATAAAGAGACCATAATACAAACCAACACATATCTTCTTCTTCTTCCACCCAAACAGAAAAAAAAAAATGTTAAACCTCATTTTCAACAATCAACAAAAACCCTAGTTCCATCTAGTACTAAACCATTCATTTTCAAAAATCTTGGCCCTTTTTCCACAAATATCTTAAATAATAATCTTAGAATAAATCAAAAGAAGAAGAATAAGAATTTTTTTGAGGTTCATAATTATATAGTAAAGCAAATAGCACTAAGGCTGTGTAGTTCTACTGAAAAATCCACAAGTGTTAAAGCTGTGGTGACTGTCCAAAAGCAGTAAATTTAGAGTTTATCAAAGAGGACAGTGATATTGGTGATTTGCTTGTAAATCACTACTTTTATAGTTGTTGCTGCTGATCTTGATCCTAGTAAGTATATATATATATATATTCATTCACTCATTAACTTCCATTTTGATTTTATTTAGTTATAGTAGGAGTAGTATTTTATGTTGCTCGGGTCTTGAAATGCTGTTGTGTGTGCGATGCTGGAGAAGTGTATGATGAGTCTAGCTCGGCCTCAGCTTAAATAAACACAAGAAGAGATTACTGTCCTATTAATCATCGATGTAGGATTTCTTCACTTTTCAATACCTCATTTTCACGCTCTCAGGGCTGGGATATCTAAAGCGCTTGAGCAATTTGTATTGGGGGAGGGGGTGGGGAGGAGGCATTGTTTCTGATGTAGGATGATTCTAAAGAAATGAATCTTTGGCGTAAGCTTGTCTAAAAGCTAGGCTCATGAGGGAAGAGGATGGCAAAGGCGAGTATAAAGGGACTCTTTTAGAAAATATGAAATTAGTTATGGCCAAAATTCTGTAATTAAACAACAAAAATTCCATATTAATCCGTTTTAGCTATGAATTAACGATGAATTATAAGAAAATTCAATTAGCTAGGAGATTTTTAGCAACGGATTCTTGATAATTTTCATAGCTAATTTAGATTTTGAGAAAGTAGTTTATATATATATCTCATTAACTACTAAGATTTCATTCATTCTTCCAACCCATATAACTGAACTTGTTGTAATTTTTGAAGTATGATTTCAAAATTTGAAACTTTCTTGCTAGTAGTGATTTTCAGATATATCTGTAATATGCTTCGTATAAAGTACTATCCGATACATCAAGCTGTGAATCGATTGAAACTAAAATGCGTATCCGCCTCCGGACAACTTTTCTACAAACTTTTTGAGACGGATTACGCAATGATTTCAACTTTTAAGATTCTATTTTCAAATTTATTACGCTAATAAAGTTGGGTTGAATTAAAAATGTATATAATTAAACAACAGCCAACATACATGCAATTAATTATCTGATGATAAAAAATTTGAAAGAATTATAGTCTATTGGACTTGAAATTAAGTATGTAAAGTAAACTTGTCAATAATTAAAAAGATTATTTGATGTATTAAATCTGTTAAAATAAAAGATATGTCACATCATACAGAGATAAAATTTTAAAAAAACTATTACTGACAAGACATTACAGTGATGGTAGTACTAAAATTATTGGCAAGACATATTGTAATGTGCCCTTGAAGATATATATATATATATATATATATACGTGCGTGTTTGATATTTAAGTAAAAAATTATTGTTCTATCAATTTATATATAATTTTGATAAATTGTATTATTAGGGTGGATTTAGAGGGTGCAAGGGTGTTCATCTAGACCTTCTTGATAAGAAATTACGCAATACATCTTGAATCCCTACGTACATAAAGTGAGATTGGCTAAGTGGTTTAGGAATTAAAAAATTAAGCCATTGAGGTTTCAAGTTTAAGCCAGCAGCGCTTAGTGAAACTTTTAGATCCGTAAGCTGCTAATGGGAGGTAAAAAGTGGGGCTGAGTTGTGGGGTGGTGGAATGAGCTGGTGGTGCGGTAAAACTTAGGTGAGTGTATTAGAAGGTGAGAGATACGCGATCATTAGAGAATGTCTGACATAAAACTTGTTTTTCTGTTTCACTAAAAATAACTCTGCAATTTTTCTACACTTTTTTTAAAAATATATTTATTATAAAGTATAGAGTTCAATAATAAAATAATAGAAAAGAATTATAAATTCGCAAAGAATGAATTTTTTATTAATTATAGGGAAAGAAAAAAAGAAAAAGAAACAGAAAAATATCGGTAGATTTTTAAAATTCAAAAAAGTAAATCAAATTGAATCAAATCAGCACCAATTATTCAGCGTGTATATATATATATATATATATATATATATATATCTTATTAATTTCTTCATGAATGTTGCATTTAATTATAATTCTTTGAAAATATTGTAATGAATATTTTTTTAATCCTATTTTTTTTTTTGTAAATAAAGAGACAGGAATTGAGAAAGCCAAGCATTAAGACATTTGCACATCGTGGACGAGATGTGGATGGTGACACATTGAAGCTGATTTTGTAATTCCTAAGACTTTGGGACGTTGGTGCAATTTTAGTAGAAAATGAGCACCACAAGGAAATGTTTGTGAAGAATATAGTAATTGATGGATTCCCCAATGGCAAAGTTGATATTACATGCAACTCTTGGGTTCATTCCAAATTTGATAATCCTGATAAAGTTTTCTTCACAAATAAGGTTTACAAAATTT
This sequence comes from Datura stramonium, assembly GCA_018107945.1. Lineage (NCBI taxonomy): Eukaryota > Viridiplantae > Streptophyta > Magnoliopsida > Solanales > Solanaceae > Datura > Datura stramonium. Next base: position 58,707 of record JACEIK010006935.1, read on the forward strand.
CCCCCCTTCTCTATTTATTTATTCCAAAATAATTATCAAACTATATTTTTATACAAATTTAAATATAGTCTTCTTATGAAAGAATATATTCGAGTTATATATGTTAGTGATTGATAATATAAATATCTTTTATATAATATAGTTTGACCTATAAAAATATATATAGGTTAGATAATATTTTTGATTTTTTGCATAGATTTATTGTAGCAGCTCTGGCAAAATAGCAGAGCTACAGGATACCCGAAAGGGGTTTCATCGGCCCTTTTTATTAAAAATTATTCTATATATATAACTAAATTATTATCTATGTGTATATACACTGTAAAAATTATTTTTTACACCCTGATTTTAAAACTGAAAAGTATTAAGTGTTATTATGGGTGTGAGTGGAAAAAAGAAAAAAATAATGAGTGTTTTCACGCCGTGAAAATCATGAAATTTTTCCCTTTATTTCGGGTGGCCAGTACATGTTGTTTATAGTGAGCAAGTTGGTGAAATGAGTGAAAAAATCATATCTTACTCTTAAAATTTCACTTGATTTGTTGAAAAAATCTCTATTTAGTAGTGATAGTAAATGTTAGTCCTCTTAACTTCCATATATTGGACATACATTTTCAACCCTTTTGGTGAATTCTAAATCTATTATTACTCATAGCCAAATCCCACCTAAACCAGTCGGACTTTTCCATTCCCCGTAGTGAGACCGGTCGAGATGGTAATTGACAATCTCACTCATTGAACAACTCTAGAATAGACCATAAAAAAATATGACACATAAATCGAGATATTAACAACATACAAAGAAAGTATATTATTGGATTTTCTCAAAACCTAAGAAGAATCCACAAATAGCATTATTATAATTAAAAAAGACCACATTTGTAGATAGAAGTTGTGGTCCATTTCTGAATTAAAATACTCTCCTTTCATGTTTCACTTATTAAGAGAAAAAAAAAGTTAGAAGTATCAAAAGGGGAGATTGTGGACCTTATGTTCTATTAATTTTTCAATTATTAAAAAAAAACATGTGTAAAATGATGCTTTTCATGTGCAACTTATATTAGTGGTCCTTATTTTATTTTTTTTAAAATGTTTTAAATATTTTTAATTATGATTGTTTTTTATTTTTGAATTATAATTTATAATTTTTAGTGAGGTTAATGACTACTTTAGAAGTGTCAAATTGGTAGGTCGGGAAAATGAATTGAAATTTCATAAATGAACGGGTTATATTAATCTATCAAGGGTGCTTGGGTAAAGTGAGTCAAAATCTTGGTTTATGTTAACTCGTCTAGTAATTTTTCTAAGTTTTATTTTTTTTCATTTTTTTTCGTTTTGTATTTTTTTAAGTACCTGATAAAGTATTTTTCTTTATTTTGACTATATTTTTAAAAATATTTGAATTTGAATTTAAGAAAAGATTAAGAAATTTCAACCTTTTATTGGTTTTTTTTTTTATTTATGAACAAAACTAAGACATGAATTTCAATTAATAAATTTATATGTTTTTTTAATTGAATATTTCAACTCTTAATAAAATATTTTACGATTAGAAATATATTTTTATTTACTTAATTATGTCTTTTGAAAATTTAGTATTATTTTCATGCATGGATGCAGTCATATTTACCATCTCAAAGCTCAAGTGGAGAGTTAAGGGTTAGAGAGGAAGAACTTGTGACAATAAGAGAGGTAAATATGGATTTGGAGAAGGAAAAAATTTGAGAGAATTTATATTATGATGTTTATAATGATATCTAGTCCACGATGGTAATGGTGGTGATGGTAAAAAGACCAGTACTTGGTAGCAAAAATTTTCTTATCCTAGAAGATGTAGAACGGCAGACCAAAGTCAAAAAGGTACCTTATTTCAGTTTCGGGTCTGAGTGGCTGAGAATAGATAAAATTTTCCTCTTATAAATATGCCCTATGCATGCAACGTTAAATCTTGATTAGTCGAGCTATTGTTCGAATATCAAATGGTTATATAAATTAAATATCATTAATAGTTTTTGTAATGAGAAACTAATATAAATAATCGTCCACCAAAATAATAATTTAATATATATATTTTTAATCAACTAACTCAAACTAACTCACTATCAACGTAATTTAACATATAAGTAGCAGATAATAACGTGATAACTAATGTAAAAATTCTTAATACTATTAGTATATAGAAGTTAAAACTAGGAAATTGAATTTATTTTTATTTTAAAAAATTGTGCATGCATGCAGATCCATTATCAGAATCAAGGAGTACATTTGTGTACGTACCAAGAGATGAAACATTTTCAGAAGTGAAGAGCTTAACATTCTCCGGCAACACCGTTCACTCCGTCCTGCGCCCGTCGTGCGGCGTTAGGCCAGTCGTCACGGATCCCGACCTCGGGTTTCCCCATTTTCGGCCAGTGACTCCCTTTACAACGTCGGCGTCGATCTTCGGGACTTTCGAAAACAACAAATGGCTTGTTTAATGTCATGCAAGGCTTATTAAGGCTATTTCTGATACGCAAAAAGATGTCTTGCTCTTTGAAACCCCTCAATTGCTTGAGGTAAGTATGTTGTTCGTACTTTTCAAAAAATGTCACACGGGTGCAACATAATGTTTTGAATTTGCTCGTGGCAGGGGATAAATTTTCTTGGTTTAGAGATGTGGAATTTGCTCGTCAAACCTTAGCTGGTTTGAACCCATATAGTATTCGATTGGTCACGGTATGTATACAGTGTATACATAATGTATATTTTGTATTGTAAGTTACGCATATTGGTTAAAATATAAATTTATTTATTGAAGTGACTTATGCTAAATATGAAAATATAGGAATGGCCATTGAAGAGCAAGTTAGATCAAAGGTGTATGGGCCTCCTGAATCAGCAATCACAAAGAGTTAATTGAATATGAAATTGAGATTTATGACTGTTGAAAGTATCAACACATACCATTCTTATTTGCACAATTAACTTTTCTTGAGGCCACTCTTTAAGTTATATCCTAATAGCTCAATGGGTTAGTTTGTGTAAAAAACATTCATCCAACTACTTTTAAAAGCAAAATTTAGTTTGTTGAACTAAATGGGGAATGAATTTAAACGTAGTCTCAAGACAGGCCATATGGTGCAAATAATCCATGGACAAGCCTGTGCTATTTACAAGATATATATATATAGGATATCTTAGTGGAGTAATCTTGAATTTTTTGGCCTCGCTTAATGAATTGTTTTTAAAAAAACCTTTGGTGCTATACGCATATAGAATTTGCTTTGCCTATTGTGCAGAGGAGTTCAAGATATTGTAATACGAATCTTGCTCAATTACTTTTATAGCCTCATCATAAGCAAAAGTTGGATGCTTTTATTGATTGTTTACATGTCTATACGATTAAAACTCCCATCCCAATAGACAACACATTACACTATCTTTACTGTTTGTAACTTCTTTAAATGGCCAAAACTCTTACCTCATAAACAAAAGTAAATTTAGGCACGCATTACTAGCTAGAACTTATTCTTGATGGGCATGATATGTTATTTTTCTTAAAGATCTTGCTAAGGGGTTATGAAAAATTCAAGATCGCCCATTATAGTATCCTTTTTCTCCAAGGGATTATAATTCTTGTGTACTTAAACATATATAACGAATGCAGGCAGTAAAACAAAAGAAGTTGTTCATCCTAGATTACCATGATTTGCTATTGCCATATGGCAGACAAAGTGAATGAACTCAAGGGACAGTACTTTATGGATCAGAACTTTGTTCTTGTTGACAAATGATGGCACATTGAGACCTTTGGCCCGTGAGCTAGCAGACCACCAGTAGATGACAAGCCTCAATGGAAGCAAGTATATTGCCCAAGTACATGAATACCACTGGTGCTTGGCTAGGTGGCTAGCTCATGTTCTTTCTCATGACTCTGGGTATGCCAACTAGTTAGTCACTGGTAAGTCATAATCAGGTCACTTTATGACTTTCCTAGCTATGTTATCCCTAATATGAAGAATTTGAGCAGTTTTATTGTTGCAGGCTAAGAACTCATTGTTGTACAGAGCCATACATAATAGCAGCAAATAGGCAACTAAGTGCAATGCACCCAATATACAGATTATTGCATCCTCTGTTTCAGATATACAATGGAGATAAATGCCTTAGCAGAAGCTCTTATTAATGCCCCAATGGCATTGTTGAGTTCATTTTCCCTGGAAAGTATGCAGTTGAGTTGAGTTCTGTTGCTTATGATCTTGAATGGAGATTTGACCATGAGCCTCCCACAAAACCTTATTAGCAGGTAAATAATTCACTAAACATTCTATTTTCCCTGTTGAGCCCCTTCTTCCACTAACATGTTATTTTGGGGGATTGGCAGAGGAAGATCCTAACACCATAAGGATTGAAACTAACAATACAAGATTACCCTTTTGCTGATGGTTTGTGCTGGGACCCAGCAAACAATGGGTAACAGCTTATGTCAATCACTGTATCCACAAGAGAATCTCATTGAATCTGATAAAGAAATCCAAGCTTGGTGGACAGAGATCAAAAATGTTGGCCATGGTGACAAGAGAAATGAGGCATGGTGGCCTACAGTTGAAACCCCAAATGACTTAAATTATTATCACCCTGATGTTGGGTAACTGCAGCTACTGTGCAGCTGTCACTGGCCAATGCAGCTATGCAGGTACTTTTCCTTCCTTTGCCTATACTTCAGATACTAGTTTTCTCATAACGTGGGGTCTCTTCTTGCGACTTAAAGTCGTCATTGACTAGAAATCAAGAATTCACTATCTTTTTGTACATCAACATGGGTTGTAATATATATCACACCCTTTACTTGCTTGGTTAATCGCTTGTTGTATTAACTATTGCGTTGCATATTATGTATTTCTACTCCAATGAACCAACAATTGCTAGATTAAAATGCAACTGAGGATCCTTCTAATCAATGAAGAATGGGAGCATTTCTTGAGAAAACCTGAAGCACTATTAAATGCTGCATACAAATACAAGCTAGCAAAAAATGTGGCAATTTTGGATGTTCTATCAAACCATTCTCCAGATGAAAATACTATGGTGAAAAATTGAGCCCTCAGTGTGACAGAAGAACCATAATTAAGGCGGCGTTGAGGTATTTTACGAGGAAATTAGAGAGGAACTTGAAGGGATAATTGATGCTAGAAATGCAGATAGTAAGTTGATGAATAGAAATGGAGCTGGTGTGCCTTGCTAAATTATTGACCATTTTCTGAACCTGGAGTTACTGGAAAAGGTGTACTTATAGCATTTCATTTGATCTTTGATTTTGGTCAAAGACATGAATTTTGTTATGAAGTTTCTGTGAATAAAAATAAAAATATTGATACAATTATAATCGTTGATCCTTGCTAAATAGCTCGTAGTTAATAATTATTTTGATAATCTATAGCTATTAATGTGGCGATGAATTTTATTGTTTGAATCTATAGCTAGGTATAGCGGTAGCACAAGATCAAAGTCAAAGGTTGAAAATTGACCTCGCAAAACCAAAACAAGATGAAATTTGGCTCAGAATTTGAGAGACTAAATTTCTAGAGAGAATAGATAGGTCAAAATATAGTATGAAGGTTACTTGATATTGCAAGGTAGATATTAGTTTAGTATAAATATCAAAAAATCAATCGAGAATCTTCTAGTACATATGAAAAAACAAAGAGACTCCAATCATACAAAGGATACAAATATAGTTCTTAACATCATAACATGTTGCATAAACAAGCACACTTTTCACCTTAAAAATTAACTTTATTCAAACATTTACTCCCTTTCAACTGTTTCTTTATTCGACACTACCAACCCAAAACTCCGTACTTGGTATTCTTCCAATGGCAATATGCTACATCGATAGTAATATTGATCATCAGATGGACCCGAATGCCACCAACACCTGCATGTCCAACCATCAGGCATTATTGTCCCGAACTACATCTTCTCCCACAAGTCGATTGATATTCATTTGAAGCAATTTCAATTTGCATCATGGACATATATAAAGGAAAACTCCTAGTGCCATTGCTGTATTCACCCCTGAGGTTCCAGACAGATCAACTGCATATACAAAATTTCGATTATTACTCAAATATCAGTGGCCTCAGCATGGATTGTCCAATATTACGTATAATCGGAGCGGTCGGAGATTGTCCGATATATATTAAATTAAATTTAAAAAGAAGGGAGAATAGATTTATAACCTGCAAGTAGTAGTAAGGAGAATTGTGAAGAAAATAACAAACTTGAGTAAAAAATATTTCATAGCCATGTTGCTAATTATGCTTTAATTGGAAGTGTATAATTATTCCATATTAATTTGGTATCATATTTATAAAAGTAAAGCTAGATATTGTACAACAGTGTTTTATCTTATTTCACAATATAAATTAATCAAAAGGTTATCAAATTGTCAAAAGGAATAAACTAAATATATATATACACCGTGAAAAAGTCGAAAAATTGACATCTCTTATATATTATGTTTTTCGTTAAAAGGGGTTGAATGAACATGCTTTTTCTCCCCGCAGCTCCGCCCTTGATTGAATCTTTTGTAGTTTAGTCAAAATTGGCGGAAATAGCTATAGACCAACAAAATAACTCTAATTAGTTTTAATTATTTTTTACTACTTTCTTATAATTTGTGTTAATTATGAATCAATTTGAATTACATATTTAGTCCTAATCAACTTAATTTTTAGATGATCTTGACTTTAATTATGTCCAAATTAATCTGTCATGAAAATGAGCTCTTCCTAATCTATTCAAATTTAAATCGATCATATTTTTGCTGAGCTAATATTACTAGATATATTATCAAATTACATTAGTGGAAGAGAACTAGATTTCAATTAAAAGTTATTTTGCCCTTGGAACCAAGAATGATTCACAAGGATATTCTTTGTAGTAAAGCATCTGTATATAAATGGAATAATTCTGCGATGTAGCAAATTATTTATACTATATTTTATAAAAATATAGTTTATAATTTTAAAAATTATGTGGCGTAGCTCTTGGCATTTACGAAATGTGGCTATCGGTGTTGATATAGTTTTCTGGCAGATTTTCGGTTGATACTCGCATGATACATTTTGTTTATTTGATACCCTTCTTTCTTGATACATCTAGAATACAATAACTATATCTATTTTTGTAAATGCACAAATTGTAACTACATTTCATAATTACGGCTCTCATTATAGCTTTAATGAAATTTTCTCATAATAATTTCATCATTGGCCTTCATTGAAAATACAAATTAGAGCCCATTCATTAAGTGGGCCTAAAGAGTTCGGGACTAACAATTGTCTCTCACAAATTCTCTGGCCCAAATTGAAGTCTCTAACTTTGAATGCCTACATTGTTGATACTATTTGCGTACATAAAATAAATATAATATATAGAAAATTTACACATTTTAATAAACATTAGGTTATGATTTATAATTTCAAAAATATAATGATAAATTCAATCATAAAAATTTAAAAATTGAGTCTGTCAAACTAAAATCTTGAATACGTCATGCTAATTTGAAAGAAATAACATGTAGTGTGGATGCTTGTCAATATACAAGTAAAAGGAAAAGACATGTATTGGATGGATAACTCCCTGTCCGCAAAGGCATGTTCGTATTGTGAGCATATTGACGCTGTCAAGGCCTGTGTTCTTTTCCTTTCGGCCACTGTATTAGATAAACCATTCAGCAAAGGCATGGATAGATTGAAAGATATATGGCAGTTTTCTCTCTGTCATTTCAATGAGACCACTTAAGTTACTAAATGCTTCATTAACCACTAGAACACAAACCTGAAGCCAAACATGGTTAGAAATACTTCATGTCTTTTGACAAACATCAAATGGAAATGCTGTAAGGTACACCTTTCCCAGTAATTCCAGGTCCAGAAGATCGTTTCAAAATTCATAAAGGCTTCTTGACTCCATTTCTATTCCTCAAATTACCATCATCATTTCTATCAATTATCCTTTCAAGCTCAGCCCAATTTCCCGAAAATGTCTCGAACCGCATTAATTACGGGTTCCTCAGCCCAATAAGGCTTTCAATGTTTCCCACCAATGTATTCTTCATCTGGAGAATGGTTTGATAAAACATCCAAAACTGCCATTACTTTTAATGCCTGAATTTGTGAAGGAAGCATTTTAATAGTGCCTCCTCAGGTTTGTTCAAGAAATTCTCCATTCTTCATCTGTTAGGATCTCAGTTGGCATTTTTACCTAGCAATTTGTTGGCCTGTTTGGAAGTAGCCTGCATAATATGCAATGCAATAGTTATTAATGTTTCAAGAATTGAGGACATATATGTATATATAATGTAACTACAACCAGTCGATCACATCTGAAACAACCTTTCTATCTCATAAAGTGGAGTAGGTCACCATCACTGCACCTTTTCCCGGACTTATTATGAGAGCAGTGGATATATGATTACTTTTTAGCAATGCAGAAATATTACAAAATTCTTTACTTTTCGGTGTGTAAAGTTGAACTCTTTTAGATAATTTTAACTTATATGCACTAAGGGTAGTCTGGTGCCACGAAGCATCATGGTTCGGTGGCAGCCATCTAACAACAACACACTCGGTGTAATTCCACAAGTGAGAATGGGGTCTAGGATGGATAGTGCGTACGCAACCTCACTACTTCATGGAGGTAGAAGAGCCCATTTCGATAGACCCTCGTATAAGGTATAATATATACGGTCTACAGTCACAAACACTATGATTTGATTTCATAGCTTGAATTTGTGATCTATAGGTTCACAGGAAGACAACTTTACCGTAGCTCTAAGACTCGTGTTTCAAAGATGAGAGAGTACGCAGCTGTATTGGCCGATTAACAGCTGCATGGTGGGCAGAAGCTACCCAAACAATTGTTGTGACAATACCAATTAAGTCATTTGAGTTTTCAACTCTCTGGCCACCAAGCTCATCTTTCTTGTCACCATGGCCAGCATTTTTGATCTCAGCCACCAAGATTGGAGTTCTTTATCAGATTCAATGAGGATTTTCTTGTGGATAATGATTGACATAGAGTTGTTGCCCATTGTTTAAGTGTGTCCCAAAGTATTAAACCATCACTAGCAAAAGGGTAATCTTCTATTGTTAGTTTCAAACCATATGGTGCATTTGGATCTTCCTCAGCCAATCCCTATAAGATTTTACTTAAAGTAACATGTTAGTGGAAGAAGGAGCACAAGGGGGCTCATCTGAATTTTTTCTGTTGGAAAATTATACTGTATATATAAGTTCAAAATTATTTTTACGTAATGCGTATAGTAAATATTGAATCTTTATTAAAATAGTATTCAAGTTGTATATACGGACAGTGCACTAGTATGGACGTGTGATAGTAGGTTAATTATCGTTTTTATTAGTTAATCAAGTAAGGAGGTGTGCAGTTTGCGGTAAATACTTTAATCAAGCTGATACGATTGTGTAAATATTTCTATACTATCAATGCATAGAATTTAAACTAAAAGAGAAAAAGATAACCTAATAAGAAATTAGGGACAATCAAAGGATGGTGGGATGATAATGCCTCCATCTTTAATGAGAAGTCTCGAGTTCGACCCCCGCAGATAAAGTGCCTTTGATTAGGAGCGTTTTACCCCAAAGAGTGATATTTTTTGACTCACTTTCAAATTTAAATTAATCGGAGCAAATACAAGACATCGGGTGGGAAATTAAAAAGAAGAAGAAGAAGATTACGGACCAATAAAGGTACTGTGGTAAACAGATCTTTAATCCTCGATCTCGGTTCTACTCCTATATGAATCGATTCACTTTAGGTTGGGAGCAATTTACCCCCAAAGTGAGATTTTTCAACACAAATTCTGATTAATCGGAATGAGAGTCGGTATCGGGTGAAATTTGTTTTAAAAAAAGCAAGATTAGTGACCAACAAAAGTAGAGTGATAAGTACCTTTGTCCTTAACCATAGATCTCGAGTTCAACTCTAGTGAATCGAATCCTTTTGGTTGGGAACAATTTTCCCTTAAAATTGAGACTTTTGATGTGAATTCAAATTAATCAAATCTCAACGGATACCGGACACCGAGATCAAAACAGAAAAAATAGAATGATTAGTGAAATTATTACCTGCTAATAAGGTCCTGTGGGAGTGCCTGTCTATCAAATCTCCATTCAAGATCATAGGCAACAGCACTAAACTCCATTGAATACTTGCCAAAGGAAAATGAAGTCTCAATAATGCCATTGGCATTAATAAGTGCTCCTCTAGCTATTGAATTTATCTCCATTTGTATCTGGAAATGAGGAAACAATAATCTGTATATTGGATGCATTACTAAGTTTGCTATTTGTTGCTATAATGTATGGCTCCGTAGCTGTGGGTTCTTATACCACTGCAAAATTTTTGGTAACCAACAGGTCATAAAATTTTCAAATAGAAATTACTCCCTCCGATTTTAATTTGTTTGTCTGGTTTTTGACTTGACGCGGAACTCAAGAAAATGTGATGATTTTTCAATCTTGTTGTCTTAAATTAAAAGACCAAAGTCGAAGATGATCCGGTTTCAATTGTTTTGTCCCGGTTTTTAGTAGACAGGGCTTAGAAAGTAAAGAATGAATTTTGAATCTTGTTGTCTTGAATTAAAGATAAGTCGAATGATAGAAATTATTCCCTCCGGTTTCAATTTGTTGTACGGTTTTTGACATGACACGGAGCTTAAGAAAGTAAAGAATGAGTTTTGAATCTTGTTGTCTTAAATTGAAGATAAGTCGAATGATGAAAAAATTTGATTCCCTCGGTTTCAATTTGTTGTCGATTTTTGACTTGACACGGAGCTTAAGAAACTAAAAAGGACTTTTGAATCTTGTGGTCTTAAATTAAAGATATGTAGAATGATGAAATTACTCCCTCCGGTTTCAATTTATTTGTCTAGTTTTGAAGCTTGTGCAGACTTAAAGTAAAGAATGACTTTTGAATCTTATTGTCTTAAAATTAAAGATCGTGAGCCGAATGAGTCAAACTAAGACAAATAAATTAAAGCGGAAAAGAACGTAATAGTGTCAGGATTAACTTACCAATGACTAACTAGTTGGTGATAGCCAAGAGTCATGAGAAAGAACATGAGCTTTAGCCAATTTCCATAGCCAAGAACCAGTGGGATCCCAAGTACTTGGGGAATAAGCTTGCTTCCATTGAGGTTTACCATCTACTGGTGAATTAGTTAGCTCAATAGCCAAAGGTCCTCAATGTGCCATCAGGTGTCAAGAAGAACAAAGTTCTTGATCCATAAAGTTCTGTCCCTTGGATTTCATTCACTTTGTTCACATATGGCAATAGCAAATCATGATAATCTAGGATGAACAACTTCTTTTGTTTTACTGCCTGCATTGGTTATAAATGTGTAAGTACTCAAGAATCAAAATCACGGATGAAGACTTTATATATCATGTATAATCCAAAATTCAGGGACATTTCAAAGTTAAAAGACAGGTGTTACTGTCGTTGCCTATTGAAACCGAGAGAGTTTCAGTTGTATTGACTTCGAATAATTCGCAACACATGTAACTTTGCATGAGGAGACGTAACTTGTGGCAAATCGAAGTTCACTTGTATTGAATGTGTTAGAAACACCTCTGGGAAAATGTTCACATATAATTGAGCAATTGAGCATGTTTACTGAAATAATGCGAAACTCTACCTTATAGAAAAATAATAATTTATGTCTAATGGGCAACAAAATTATTTTTAAAAATAATAAAGATATTGTAATTTTATTTTTCAAAAAATTTAAAAATATAATGTTATTTGTGTGAAAATAGAAGGATCAATCATTAGCCTATATATCCGGATATAAATCTATCCAACAAAACAAATTAAAATAAGGTATAATATACATGAATAGACATTCAAACTTAGTCTCAATTAGCAATTATGCGCTCAAACTTTGAGTGCATATACTTGGGCCTCAACTCGTATCCTTGTGGTTGAACACCCCAACTTACAAAATGATCATCTAGACACTTTCCAAAATTTATGTAGCCATCAACTATGCTCAATTTGTCTATGAGACACAGTGGGGACTAATTTGGAGTATATAGTTATCAGATTGAGATGCCCAAATATGCACTTTCAAAGTTTAATACTTAATTGCAGTTGAGGCTAATTTGCATTCTATTTGTGTATTATACCTTGAAATAAATACAATTTTTATAAAACTTCCATATATATATATATATATATATATAATAAGAATGGTATGTGTTGATACCTCTTCAATAGTCATAGATCCACCAATTTCATAATCCAATTAGCTCTTTTTAGCGGTGCACTGATTCAGGAAATTTATACACCTTTGGGTCTAACTTGCTCTTCAATATCCATTCCTATATTTTCATATTTGCTAGAATTGTTTCAACAAATAAATTTATATTTTAACTTAAAAATATAATTATATCATGTAAAATATACATTATGTATACACTGTATACATACCGTGATAAATCAAATATGTATGGGTTCAAACCAGCTAAGGTTTGGGCAGGCAAATTCCACATCATGCAGAAAATTTTGTCCCCTGCCATAAATATAATTATTTTAGAATGTTTCTAAAAATAAATGTATTACATAAGTGGGGCGAGATTACTTTTAAAGTTCCACGAGAAGCAAATTAATTAATAAGTTATATATAAGTTATGCATTTTTAGCAATATTGCTCGTATTCTTAAAAGAAATATTACAACATCTGTGAATTGAATTATTTAAATGCTATGCATTTTTGGAAGATCTTAACAAATAAACATCTTTTTGATAGATCACGCTAATGTTTCTTGGATCCCTTGAAAAATATCGCGCCAATACCTAATGAATCATCCAAATATTATGTATTTTCAATCAGAATAGAGTACGATGATATTTTTAATAAATCCGAGCAACATATAAGTTTCTAGTGCATGCAGTAGTTGATATCAAAATAAAATAAATGTTGATCCAACTACTACTACCAGCAACAACAACATAATTAAAAAAAAAAAAGCACTAACGACAAGTTAATTAGATCATATTTGTAGGCAAAAGATTACTCGAACTCTTTAAAAATAATGCGTTGCACCCGTGTGGATTCTTTAAAACTGCATTATTTTTAAAGTATCCGATCGCTTATGCGCCACGTTGATATTTTTGAAGAGTTCGAGCAACGTATGATATCCCAGTACTTACTTTCAAGCAATTAGAGTTTGAAAGCGGAAGATTTCATTCTAATGTAGAAATAGCCTAATTGTAGCCCTCTTATAGGATCCAACAGGACATTTCTTTTTATTCTCCAGTGGCTCCAGCGGGTGACATCGACCTCATTACAACGAGTCGATGGCGGAAAATGGGAAACCAGGTTGGGATGGTTTATGATCGTTCCGGCTGGCTTGCAACGGCGTTTAGCGCCGCTTCAAAGGTGTTGGTGTTGAATGTTGAGTTCTTACTTCTGAAAATGCTTCATCTCTTGGTATGTACACAAATTTACCCTTTGATTCTGATAATGGATCTGCATGCATGCAACACAAATATTACCAACAACAAAAGGCACAATAAGCTGTCGTTATGCGCGGAGTTAGGAGAAAGATCGGATTATAAGGGTCTATTGTATGTAATCTGCCCTATATTTCTACGAGGCATTTCAGCGATCAACTTGGTCATTTCAAAAGATGTTTAGCATTTTTGTAAAAGTGCAGAAGTGTAATCTTGAAAGCCAGAAGTATTTAAGTTATCAATATGGTTAAGATCAAGTGTTTTACCATCATGCTAGAAAATTATATGGATAGCAAAACCTTAACTTTATCATACTATGACTGCATTTAGAATATCTTTGAACTGTCCACCCCTGGGGTCTAGACGGGATATATGTTGGTATTCTCTAACAATCTCCTCCCAAGATGTCATGCAATATGTCCTCAGAAAATGAGACTCATGACACTTAATAAATACCACTTGGCTTAGGATCTTAAATTGCTTTGGTCACCATCATATAAGGAAGTATAGCCCGATAACGTGCACAACTTTTATTTATTATGAGTTAATCAAGCAGCGTTATGTTTGAGTTAAACCATGGCTGGAATTGACCATCTTGCATGAGTTACCATGTAGACAACATGTTTGGTGTTTAAGTTATGCACCACAATTTAAATGTTTTATTTATAAATAATGTATGCCTTTTCCACTTCTTGGTCTACGGTTACATCTTCTAGGATAAGGAAATATTTTGCCACCGTCACAGATCACTTTATGCGCACATTCACGAAGTGGGATGCAATATCAATTACTAATCATCATGATATAAATCCTCTCAAATTCTTTCTTTCTCTAATCCATCCTCTTAATGTCTGGTATATCTCTTACAACTCTTTACTCCACTTGGAGTTTGAGATGGTAATATGGCTACCATGAAAAATACAATATTAACACATTATATATATGTATACTTAGCTATATACCGTTGAACATATAGTCGATAAACAGCGCATTTGAAAAATTTTGAGATGTTATAGCATATTTCTCGTAGTAATATTGGTATAAAGCGAGGTCCTAAGTTCAAGTTTCATTACCCACCTAAAAATTAAATTGGGCAGTGGTCTGAATTAATTGAGAGAATTAAATTGGGCAGGTTAATAAGCAGCAATAACCCATCAAATATTCCTCATTCTAAAATGAGTCAGTTCAAGATGCTGACCACTTATTTATTATTTCGATTGTCAGAAATATTTTCAACAACTTGTTACTTAAAAATTACTGAAAAATATAAATTAAAGACCATATTTCGAGGGACTACAAAAATTAAAGAACACCTCAAAATAGGGACATTTGTGTATAACATTTAGCATTTAAGGTCGGCGATTTAGAGTTTCGAGTAACTTTAGGCCAGAGTCGTCAACTTATCCATTTATTAATTCCATTTCATTTTGATCCTTCAATTCAACTCAGTCAAGTTCTGTTTTGTGGTCTCTTTCTTGTATGTGGTCCTAGAAGTCATATGTAACTTAGCAAGTATCAATGTACTATATAATTTTAAAAAAATAATTTAATGTTAGATAATTTATTAAATTGCATGTTGTTTTTTATGTACATGTTAAATGCATGTTGTACAATTAATTGGGAAAAAAAAAAGGACCATTAATATAAATTTTCAATAAGCATGTCATCCACATATATTTGTACTATAATAAATAATAATTGTAATAGATAGGACCACAGGTCACAAGTATATATATATGTGGTTAGTATTTCGATTGCTTATTACTTTTATCGGTTTCAAATTATACATCGTGATTTTTTTTTTTTAACTATCTCTTAAAATATTAACTTGGAAGGTTTTTTAAAACCGTTTCTATCCTTCATTCGTGTTATGAACAATATTCATAGCAATATATATACATAACTCATAATTAAATAAGATGTTTTATGCCCGAAATTTTATAATAATAAATAATTTAAGAATGACAAGATGATTGATCTGAAAGAAGTACTCTGACAAACAGCCAAATATGATAATGTAATCGCAGTGGAGTGAGGAGGTGGGCTCTGCGATCTTCTGCAAAGCTCTACGCCTTGAAGGTGAAGTAGTTTGAAGATGCGACTTTAAGAAATAAGATCAAAAACATAATAGAATGATGCAGGAGTATAGTAGCATTTATTCTAACTGCCAATTCTATTTTTTTTGTTGTGATTGTAGTGTAAACTTATATTGGGATGGTAAAAATGGCTCATAAGGAGCAATATTTATAGACTCTTGTTAGTTTTTGAACTTTTTTCGTCTCAAAATAAGTGTTATTTTAGGTCATCATTTTATATTTATTGAGAAAATAATAGACCACAAACTAGATCACATATACATATATTACGTGATCACTAATTATTAGATGTTTTTGAGAATTGAACATGTTTCTCCGTTCTTTATTCGGTTATTAGGATGAGTTTTTTACAGAACTGTAAGAAAAATTAATTAAGAGTGTAATTTGATGAATACATCTCTTGTTATCTTTTAAATCTTTGTTTAAATTATGTGTCAGTTGAGTAATAATTACTATTTTTTTTAAAAAAAACGAATTTTAGTTTTAAAAAATCATAAATTTTTTATTATTTATTAAAACAGACACTTATTTTGAGACGAAAAATTCAGTCTAATAAATCTAAGTTTTTTCAAAGCATAAATAAATAGAGAGAATTTTTTGCAAACCTTATTTGTGAAGAAAATCCTTTTATCAGGATTATCAGATTTGGAATGAACCCAAGGTTGCATAGCAATATCAATTTTTGTGACAGAAACCATCAATTACTATATTTGCTTCACATACACATTTCCTTGCGGTGCTCATTTCTACTAAATTGCACCAGCCTCCCCAAGTCTTCAGGAATTACAAAATCAGCTTCATAATGTTTTGTCTGCCATTCACATCGTCCTGACGTGTAAATATCTTGATGTTTGGCTTCTCAATTCCAGTCTCTTTATTAAGAAAAATAGAAAGAACAAAACAATTAATAATTATAATATTCAAATAATTTTAATTGGATCTAAAATCTATAAACTAAAAATTCTGAATCCATCTATAATTAAAAGCTACTGAATCCACTGTAAATCCAATTAAACCTCTTTTTCAGAAAAAAAAAGTTTTAATTTTCAAAAACTTAATCAAACAAACTATAAGTGAATTTTGGTTGCTACTTGTCTTTTTCGCTTTAAGATGGGGAACGATGAACTACATTTCTACATAAATGAGGGTGTAAACATTAAAAAATGATCTTCCTCTCTAACAATTTAAGCTTTGATATTTTGAGATAATAGCTAGACGCACCTCATACTATGGCTAGAAATATGATGAATAATAGTTTTCAGCGTAGGTTTTCCACGTTGAACTGAAACTCAGTAAGCATAGGAAAAAATTGCTGTTACTTATAAACACGTTTTTTATAACGTTGACGGTGGAAAAAAATGCTACATTAAATCTTGTAAATATATATAGTGTCTAAAAAACAATCACTAAAATTTCCAAGTTTTGAAATCATTATAATTCAAAATACATGAGTTCAATCATCAGAACCTTCAAAGTTTGAAGAATCCTTTTGAGTATGACAACATTTTTGAAAAATCCGAGCAACGACGCAAATACTACTCATGAATGAATATATATATATATACTTACTAGGATCAGGCTCAGCAACAATCCACAAATGGTGATTTACAAACAAATCACAAATATTATCATTAATCCACTTGATAACCTAAATTGGTTTTTGGACAATCACCAAGCTTTAACACTTGTGGATTTTTCATTGAACTAAGCACAGCCTTATTCTTTATTTGCTTCATTATTATAATGAACCCTAAAATTCTTCTTCTTCTTCTTCTTCTTGTTTTTAGTGTAAGGTTTTTATTTGAAATATTGATGGGAAAAGAGGCTGAAAAATGTTTCTCTTGAAATAAATGGTTTAGGGTTCCACTGGAATTAGGGTTTTGTGGGTGTGATGTGGTTGAAGATGAGGTTTCAACATTTTCTTTTAATGTGTTGGATTGTATATATTATGGTCTCTAAGGTTCTCTTTATATAAAATGATGAAGTTTTGTGTGTGTGTGTGTGTGTGTGTTTGTCTTTGGCTCGTAGATTATCGTGTTGTTCTGTTGTAGTTTCTGTTATATTATACTATATGTTGTTTTTGTTGTATATCATTGTTTCTTTGTATTTTGTTACTTATTTTTGAAACTGCTTTGGTTTGTTTTGCTGGCGAGTTACGCTGAAGAAAGCAATCACTCTATACGAGGAAGGGATGATGCAAAATGCCACACTCTGTGGGACTACACTAAATTGTTGTCGCCGTCTTTGACATAAAACCTCTTGTGAATATTAAAATGGTTTAAAGATATGGTTGTTGAATAGTTGGGTCAAACTAAGTTTCGTCCAATCAAAAGCGGGCTGAGTTAAATTGACCTACCAAATTTTTAGTTGGAAATAGGAATTGTCATGAGTCATAACTTAATTCCGTCAAAAACACAAAAGCTTTTTAAGCTAAAAAACATATATCATCAAAACCTTTAAAGTTTATAAATTTTTTTAATTTTTTTATTATTTTTGTGTTTTTAATTTTTGACTCTCAATTAAAACAAACACCAAAAAAAAAATTGAAAACAAAACTTGATGGTGACATGACTAGAAATTGAACAAATAAAATCTACCAATCAGAAATTCATTAGGATATTTTCATTATTATTTTGTCGATTTTATATTGAAAAAATTAATTGCCGTAGGTATTTGAGAGTGGAATTACATGTGGAAGATGATTGTGATAGATTAGTAATGTTGAAAATAATTGCTTGATTTAGGTCCTTTCATAACAGGTGTTAATAATTGGTTTATTAGTTTGCCTTCCTCCTTCTAAGCGCTAACTCTTAAATATATGTGTGCGTGTGTGTTGGAAGAAACTGAAAGGCTTTCAACCATAATATAGCGTTACTGGAGTTAGTTATATCAAATTAGGTGTTGGGCAACTGCATAGCTTTCAGTAAGTTCAAAGGAGGAGGATTGTCGAAATATTATAAGCCAGGAGACTATTTCATTCATTTTATGATATGGAACATTTGTTCATCACCACATCCCCCCCCACCACTTGAATCGGATATTTTAATTCGGGGTTCTAGTGTCTGTATCTTTGCGAGCATATTCACGGACTGGAGGTATTTCTACTCCCCATGCACCAGGATCCGAATACTTTTTATTCAAGGTTCCAGTGTATGTATCGATGCGAAGCACATTCATGGATTAGGGTATTTCTACCTCCTACGGCTGTCCGATTTTTGGGAGGCACCACGCGGGTCGGCTCGATACCGTGTTAAGGCTAGATTACATTCATTCGTGGGCTTCTTAATTATAAGGCTACAGGCAATCCTCACTCCCTTTAAATAATATATATAAAATAATATAATTTTTTAAAATAAGTAATTTCTAATAACAAATATAATTTAAATAAATAATATAAAAGAATAGGGTGCAAATGGCGGGAGCGTGAAATAACAAAAATATAATGCATATTAGAAAATCTAAAAACACAATCAATACAAAATATTACTTGTACATCTTATTGAACTCACTATAGACATGTGAACAACTTGACAATATATCAAAATTGACATTATTATCTAATAAAACAATTTAACAACTTTTTTGGTAATCTTAGAAACATGTAAAATGTTACTTTCCCCATTTCAATTTAAGTGTGTTAATTTAACTATATATAAATTAATTATTTAAAATTTTTTAAATAATTTATCGTTTTTTTTTTTTTGAAGTTATAATTTTTTAAGTTTTAAATTTTGTAATTATTGTTTAAAATTACTTTTTCTTTTAACCTAAATAAAATAAATAAAAAAACCTTCCAAATTATTTTGTAATTAAAAATTATAAATTTTCAATTTTTTTCTTAAATTCCTCAATGACATGGACCTTATAGAAAGATATTTTAATGTACTAAAGTTTTTCAAAATTTAATAGCCACCACTTTTTCTTGTCATTTATTGAAATTATTTAATGATTGTTTTACACATGCTATTTATATAGCTTCATTTAAAAATAAAATAAAAATTTATTTTTATAACATATAATTATTGTGATGTCATTATTTGCCATGATTTTCTTTTTTTCTTTTTTCGAACAACTATGAAATGTTTTTCATAGAGTTGATGGTGTCCCGAGTAACGTATCATCTTCAAGGACAGACAGGACTCTTTTCATATTTTCTCTTCAGTTCCCAATTTTTTTTCCTCGCATGCTTTAAAGTCGAGGGAAATATTTTAGCTTATTTATTATTAATATAAATTAATTATAATTTGACTAATGTGTCTCTACTTTAGTCTCTGTACGTTTTGAAGTATGTGATTATACCGTCAAAGTTTAAATTGTCGAAAGAACATATATTTCAAATTATGTCTCAACCGCGTCCCCCACGTGTAAGCATGATCTCTTTTCATAGACCGAACCCTTATGAAAAAATTAATAATAAATTGTGGCGAGACTCGAATTGAACTCTCTTTATCTCTATTCTGATATGTGTTAAATTTTTGGTTTCTCACTAAAAATTTATTTGCAATTTCACATGTTAGTTTTTTTTCTTTTCAGATAGATAGCAACATCAAAAAGATAATTTATGTGATTTACCACCTGACAACTTAAATTTTAGGCTATCATATGAAAATGATTATTTTTTTTTTTAGCTAAGTTCTTCAAAAGTCAAGAATAAGTTTGGTGGATTTTTACTTGTTGGTTTTGGGATTGAATTTAGGAAAATAGAATACATGTGGTGTGGCTATTATATGAAAATGAATTTTACATGGACTAGTTGGACCAATAATTAGAATTCCTAATATGTGGTGGTGTTTGTCCCACAAATCTTATCCATTGACATTTCAAATAGTTTGGTTGGAAAATAAATTTTTTTAATTATAATAACGGGATTATAGAATAATTAATGTTTTGATAACGGTTATTTTTTATAATAATATTTTATTATGTGATTATTTTGTTGAAATCGATTTTCATGTTAAGTTCTAGTCCTTTGAACTTTTTCACAGGAATAGAGATTTTCTATTTCTGGTCGATGGAAAATTTGTATTATAAACGTTATTTTCATTCGTATGCGTCGAACCGGAGTTATTTCCAGAAAAACATGTTGGAAAAGTTTCTAAAATTTTTCATGTGAAAACACTATTATTTGTTCTTATCGGTGGGAATAGCCACTTCACATTTTTAGTGGAAATTTCAATAGGAAAATAGTGATTTATAGTAGTGTTTTTATGCCAAACAGCGGTGATTAATTAGTAATCCTTTATACAGTTACTCAGAACCCCTTTATACGATCACCATATCTTTCATGTCTCATTTATGACAACAAAACTAATTAGTAAATATGATTAATAGCGATAGATTATCACAAATAATAATAATCATAAAATCAAATGGAAATGCTATAAGGTACACCTTTTCCAGTAACTCAGGCTCAGAGAAAATGGTTTCAATAATTCATAAGGCACAACACCAGCTCCATTTCTATTCATCAACTTACTATCTGCATTTCTAGCATCAATTATCCCTTCAAGTTCCTTCAATTTCCCCGAAAATACCTCCGGCGTATTCGCCTTGATACAGGTTCTTCAGCCCAATGAGGCTCAATTTTTCACAAGGTATTCTTCATCTGGAGAATGGTTTGATAGAGACATCAAAATTGCCATTACTTTTGTTCTTGTATTTGTGAAGGGAAAAACATTTTAATAGTGCCTCCTCAGGTTTTTTCAGAAATGCTCCCATTCTTCATTTATTGGATCCTCAGTTGGCATTTGACCTAGCAATTGTTGGTCTATTTGGAAAGTAGCCTACATAATATGCAATGCAATAAATTAATACAACAAGTGATTAACTAAAGAAGGGGTGTGATATATAGCTAAGCAACTATTTTGATACAAATATCAGCGACTGATTTTCTAAGCTACGTGACACAAGTCGCAAGAAGATAACTTTACTCCATTATGAGAAAAAAACTAAAATTGAAGTATAGGCAAAAGGCTAAAGGTGTGTACCTGCATAGCTGTATTAGCCAAAGTAACAGCTGCATGGTGTAGAAGTTGCAAATGATTGTAGTGATAATACCAATTAAGTCATTTGGGGTTTCTAACACAACAGCCTACATGCCTCATTCTCTTGTCACCATAGCCTTATTTTGATCTCTGTCCACCAAGCTTGGATTTCTTTATCAGATTCAATGAGATCTTCTTGTGGATAATAGTGATTGACATAAGCTGTTACCCATTGTTTAAGTGTCCCAAAGTACAAACCATCATTAGCAAAAAGGGTAATCTTGTATTGTTAGTTTCAATCCATGTGGTACATTAGGATCTTCCTCTGTAATCCTGTAAGAATAACATGTTAGTGGAAGAAAGAGGGGCTCAACAGGAAAATAGAATGTTTAGGTGAATTATTTACCTGCTAATAAGGTTTTGTGGGAGTGCCTCATGGTCAAATCTCCATTCAAGATCATAAGCAACAGACTCAACCTCAACTGCATACTTTCAGGAAAAATGAACTCTCAATAATGCCATTGGCATTAATAAAACTTCTCTTATAAGGCATTTATCTCCATTGTATATCTGAAATGAGGATGCAATAATCTGTATATTGGGTGCATTGCACTTAGTTGCCTATTTGCTGCTATTATGTATGGCTCTGTACAACAATGAGTTCTTAGCCTGCAACAATAAAACTGCTCAAATTCTTCATATTAGGGATAACATAGCTAGGAAAGTCATAAAGTGACCTGATTATGACTTACCAGTGACTAACTAGTTGGTGATACCCAAGTCATGAGAAAAAGAACATGGGCTTTTAGCCAATTTCTATAGCCAAGCACCAGTGGCATTCCATGTACTTGGGCAATATACGCACTTCCATTGAAGCATCATCTACTGGTGGTCTAGTTAGCTCAATAGCCCAAGGTCTGTGCCATCACTTATCATAAGAACAAAGTTCTTGATCCATAAAGAAATACTGTCCCTTTGAGTTCATTCACTTTGTTCACATATGGCAATAGCAAATCATGGTAATCTAGGATGAACAACTTCTTTTGTTTTACTGCCTGCATTCGTTATATATGTTTAAGTACACAAGAATTATAATCCCTTAATTGAAAAAGGATACTATAATGGGCGATCTTGAATTTTGATAACCTCTTAGCAAGATCTTTAAAAATAACATTTGTTGCAATCAAAGAATAAGTTAGTTATAATGCGTGCCTAAATTTACTTTTGTTTATGGAGGTAAGAGTTTCGGCCATTTAAAAGTTATAAACGATAAAGATAGTATAATATGTTGTCTATTGGGATGGGAGTTTTAATTGTATTGACATGTAAACAATGAAAAGCATCAACTTTTGCTTATGATGAGACGGAAAGTGTGGCAATTGAGCAAGATTAAAAGCTGTATTACAATATCTTGAACTCAGCTATCGGCAAAGCAAATTTATATGCGATGGGCACCAAAGGTTTTTAAAAATAATTCATTAAGCGAGGCCAAAAATTCAAGATTACTCCTCATGAAGATATTCTTGCAAATCATCCCCCTCTCTCTATATATATAGTAAATACTTCCCAGGCTCGTCCATGGATTATTGGCCCATCATATGGCCTTTCTTGAGACTATTGTTTAAATCTTGTCTCCCATTTTAGTTCAACAAACTAATTTTGCTTTAAAAGTAGTTGGATGAATGTTTTTACACAAACTTAACCCATTGAGCTATTAGGACATAAACTTTCCCAAAGTGGAGTGAAAAGTGAAAGTGTGCAAATAAGAATGGAATGTGTTGATACCTCTTCAACAGTCATAAATCCTCCAATTTCTTGTTCAATTAACTCTTTTGTGATTGCTGATTCAGGAGGCCCATACACCTTTGGATCTAACTTGCTCTTCAATGGCCATTCCTATATTTTCATATTTAGCACAAAATGTTTCAACAAATAAATTTATATTTTAACCAAAATGTATGTAAATCGTAATATAAAATATACATTATGTATACACTGTATACATACCGTGACCAATCGAATACTATATGGGTTCAAACCAACAAGGTTTGACGAGCAAATTCCACATCTCTAAACCAAGAAAATTTATCCCCTGCCATAAATTAAAAATCAAAATAATATAATATTATTTTCCAAAATATCATCGCATCCATTAAATTATCAAATATTTACCATGACTCGTTATTCAAATCTTTTGTGATTGCTGATTCAGGAGGCCCATACACCTTTGGATCTAACTTGCTCTTCAATGGCCATTCCTATATTTTCATATTTAGCACAAAATGTTTCAACAAATAAATTTATATTTTAACCAAAATGTATGTAAATCGTAATATAAAATATACATTATGTATACACTGTATACATACCGTGACCAATCGAATACTATATGGGTTCAAACCAGCTAAGGTTTGACGAGCAAATTCCACATCTCTAAACCAAGAAAATTT